>JANSVA010046500.1:0-13259 GCA_025504915.1 Erythroxylum reticulatum | reverse complement strand
GAGAGAATTACAAAAGCTAGAGAAACAGGAGATTGCTGAACATGAATATATTACCTGGGCTGGTCACCTGGGGTACCACCCATGGGTCGACCTGTAGGCTTTGCAGATTTCTTCAAAGTGGCAGGGACAATTTCTGATGGAAGATTGAGGTAAGTCCTCAGAAATTCAACTCCATCATTCGTAAGGTACCAATAGTAATGCATCCAAGCAAATGTCTCATGAACGTATTCCTTGGACTTGAAGCTCTGTATGAGCTTAGTCACCTGCAACCATGAAAATCAATGATTGAATTTGGAATATCAAGATTTACACAGAATATGTAAGTATTTTGATATTTTCAAATTATCCTCGCACCCTTTTGTTAAATTTTTCGGTTACAAACTTAAAAATCTTTATATAAACTCATGCAGTTAGATAAATTTTGTCCATTACCATAATACCATCTTTCAGAATCTACCCTATAATACCACCATTTTCAGACTAAACAGAAAAGAATTCTCTAAACAATGGAGGTGTATTGTCCAGGCAATTCGCTGTGTATCATGTTCAGGATAAAATATTGAATATATAAAGATTGGTTCTTGTTCTTTGGTAGTTTTCAGGATTATTTCAATCATATTCTTATTGGAATCAATTGCTTGGAAAGTAGTAGATGTTGAAATAAATTGTTTTGTGCAGCCTGAAGTGTTAAAGATGGTGGAAGAGTTAGCAATGACAGTGAAGATTAGAAAGAAAAGAAGGCTGAAAGGAAGGCTGAGGGAATTCAGAAACAAATGGAAGTTGAAAATGATGATATTTGGCATAATTCAAGGTTGCATGGATCGAAGGGATGAAGATCAAGTCTTGATGGGTAAAATTCAATGCAAAAAGGAAGATGAAGAGAAGACAGAAGTAGTTGGAGAAGATTTTAAATTAGCATAATGAAGAAAAAGTCAAAATATACAGAATGAAGAAAAACAAATTGGAAGAAGAAAGGCAGAGCAGTAAGAATAGCAAGCAAAACACCTGAGACAAGATTCAAGGAAGATTAATTAGAGTAATCAAGAATTATTAGAGTTAAAACAAAACACATGTAGCTAGCATATCATGCAATTCATCACCTTGGCTGACAATCGGATTTGCAATATCAGGATTTTGTCTCCTGAAGTTTGATTTTGTTAACTGTAGGAAAAGTCACTTTTTGTTGTGTTAAAGATAAATTAGGTTGCTTTTGTGTTTAGCCAAATGAAAAAATACTTGTACTAGGCTAGTCCTTACTCTTCAGATTATGTTTTTACCTTAGAGGTTTTAGAAAAGTTATATCAGAATATTTTTAGAGCTGATATAAAGCTCATAAATGTAAGAGAGAAAAAGAGAACTCATCAATACAAGTTACAAGTTCTGTTCAATTTCTATCATTCATGTTTTGTTCCTTCTGTTTTTATTTTCCATAAGCAAATCAATTTTGAAGAGTGAGTAGCTGAGGCAGTGTTCTTTAAATTAGAAGTTTACAAAAAATTCAGATGTTAGCTTGTTAGTCTTTGGATTTGAAATGAGAGTGACAAACAATTTCTCAAATACAACACATCTATAGCTATACATCCATAAACTTGTGAGAGGTTGTCATTACAACCTTGGAGAAACATTCAGATTACAAATTCAAGGATCAAAAGTTGCAAAATCTCTTTTCTTGACAGTGCTTGCATGAACAGTAGTTGAAGCAGTTTACTGCAGAAAGTCTTCAAGTGTCTTGAAAGGCTTGTCCTTTAATAGCTGGCAGAAGGTTCATTCTACAACCTTCAAGAGTGGTATCAGAGTCCGAGGTTCACGTAGTCTGGACCAATCAAAGCTATGACAAGTATGAATCCTTCCTTGATGAACTTACAAAATGTTTAAGCAAATATACCAATGTTAATCGATGAAAACTACAAAGAATGGGCTCTTCGAGTGGAGGATTGCCTTAGGATTAGTGACTGATGGAATGTGGTAACTGAAGGAATAGCTGAAGATTTTGGAACCATAACTCAAGCATATCTGACTAGATTAAGCCAAGATAGAGACAAAGACTTCAGGGCACTTGTATTCTTGAGATCTGTGGTAAGTGAATCAATCTTGCTAAGGCATGCTAGTTGTAGGAGTGCCAAGGAATTATGGGACACACTAAAAATAGAGCATGTGGGATCAACTCAATCATTGAGGCTAAGAAAACAATCAATCATGAGAAGTTTTGAGAATTTCTCGATGAAGGATGAAGAAAGTGTGCCAACAACAAAGGCTAGATTTTTTAATTTAGTGCAGCAGCTGAAGGAATTTGGGGAGAATACAAGCACATAAAGGTTGGTAGATAAGTTCTTAAGCAGATTGCCATTGAGGTTTGAAGCAATTATAGCACCCGTGGAGTGACAATTCACCCATGATCCAAAACCAGTCACCTTAGAGCAAGTCTTTAATGTTTTGGAAATGCATGAGGAGAGACATGGGAATAGAAGAAAAGAGGAGGAGTATGCATTGAGGGCAGAACATTTCAAGATACCAGAAAATCCACCAAGCTATATACAAAACCAAAACTCACTTGAATCAAAACCTGCACAAATCCAATTCCACCAGAATTCTTCAATTCTGCCTCACAATAATCAAATTTCTCATCAGATGACTTCCTATCCTCAGAACCAACCATATCCAAGTCATATGTATCCTCCAACTCAATTCTCTCCACAAATGTCTTACCCAAACTTGCAAAACACCAGTCAATTTCTTGGAAACAAAGACACCCGAATGCAAGGTGGATCAAGAATGACTAGATGGGGCATGTTTGCAAATTGCAAATTTTGTGGAAGGAATAATCATGCAGCTAAGGAGTGTTATTGGAATGACAATGTTGAATGTATTTTTTGCAGGAAAAGGGGACACTCTAGAAGGGTATGCTAGGAAAAATGGTTGAAGGAGCAACAAAATCCTCAAAGCTCTCTCTTTGGCAAGCCACCTCTAATACATCCTCTACAAAGACTAAATACCTCACCAAATTTGATGCCAGCTCATTCACAACCTTGCCAACACTCTTTTGAATCACAAATGCATCAAGCACACTTTGCTGGAAAACCTGAAAACTATCAAACATCACAACTAGTTCAATCCTACGCAACACCATTTTCAGTACCTCAGTCACATGTATTTCAACCTCACTTAACTCAACACTCCTTGATCCCTCAATCCTATGTATATTACCCTCAAATAACACAACCAAACTCATCTCAATCAGGTTTGATATATCAAACTCATCAACAAACTACACAAACACCAATGTCAAGCCAATTAAGCTAAAAATCTCAAGGAACAAGCTTGATGATCAATTCTGTGCCTTATTCTCAATCAGATACTCATTCAAACCCTCAAAAAAACTTACCAAACATATCGAGCACCCAATCTGTACCTTCACAAACCAAAAATCAATCAAATAAAACCATAACCGAAGAGAGTGTATTTGTGGCAGAAGTTTGTCAAGAGTTAGAAGTGGAATCTGCAAGCAGTGTTTGTGAATCTGAAGTGAAAAATGAAAAGAAATATGAGTGGCTGATAGATAGTGGCTATTTCAACCATATGACAAAGAAGAAGGAGGCATTTGTAAAGAAAGATGACAGAGTAAATGTTGTTGTTAAAATAGGTAATGAGGAGATCTTACCTATTACATGGAAAGGGGCTGTGAAGTTGGGAACAAAAGTTAGAAACACTATCCTTGAAGAAGTTTATTACATACTCGAGCTTGATCAAAACTTGATAAGTGTTGGCCAGCTTTTGGAGAAGAAGTATAAAGTGTATTTTGAAGAAGGGATGTGTAGAATCTTTAATGCAGGTGGTGAGCTAATACATAAAATTCGTATGGTGAATAGAGTTTTCAAATTGGAGATGGCAGAAGTTGAAGGAGCTTTTGCCACAATACCAATAAATGAACTCACTCAATTGTGGCATAGGAGGTATGGACATGCAAGCCTCGATTATATAATAGAAATGGAGAAAAAGGAGTTGGTTTTAGGATTACCTCAATTGAGCTCCAAGTTGAAGAGTGTGTGTGAACCTTGTGCCAAAGGAAAGAGTCATGTCTTACCCTTCCCAACAAGTGATTGGAGAGCAACAGAAAGGCTACAATTGGTGCACACTAATGTTTGTGGACCAATGGATACACTATCAGCTGGAGGGCGTAGGAATTATATAGAGTTTATTGATGATGCATCAAGATACTCATGGATTTACTTTATGAAAAGCAAAGATCAAGTGTTTGGACTGTTCAAAGTATGGAGGGCTGAAACTGAAAGTCAAAGTGGAAATAAGGTGAGAGGCTTGAGAAGTGATAGGAGAGGAGAATATGTTTCAAATGAGATCAAGAAATACTTCGAGAAGGAAGGGATATATCATCAATTTTCTGTAGCTTACTCACCACAACAGAATGGAGTGTCAGAGAGGAAGAATAGGAGCATAGTGGAGATGGTTAGATCGATGATGTTTAGGATGAAAGTGCCAAGGAAATTCTGGCCTGAAGCATGCTTTACAGCAGTGTACTTGCAAAATAGATTGAAGACCAGATCATTGGAAGGAAAAGCTCCATTTGAAGTCTGGTTTGGAGTGAAACCAAAGGTGCAACATTTGAGAGTATTTGGATGCATAGCATATATGCATATTCCTAAAGCTAAAAGAACCACGTTGGATGAGAAAGCAATCAAAGGAGTCATGATGTGATACAGTGGAGAGTCCAAAGGATACAGAATCTACAATCCAGAAATAGGAAAAATTCTGGTATCCAGAGATGTGAGATGTGAGATTTGATGAGAATGAAGGATGAAAATGGGAAGAACAAATTGGTAGAAATTCTGAAAGTGTGGAGATTGAATTTCCACTTAATACTGTGAATGCTGATGAGACAATAGGAGAGGATAGTGGTGATGGATCTCAGGAGGAGATAATTCAATTAGATCCACAAGGTTCCAATGATTCTGGTAGTGATGGAATTCAGGAGGAGACTTCACCAAGTTCTGAAAATGGTGAATCAAATTCAGACTCGCAAGTGGAAACTTCAACCTCAGATAGTGCCCATAAGACATGAGACTTAGCCTCCATGTATAGTGAAACTAACCCCTTGTTTGATTTCAGGTACAATGTTACAGATGAAGAAGAAACAGATGATGCCTTGACAATTGATGAATGTGCCTTGCTTGCAGGTTCAGAACCGAAGTCATACAAGCAAGTTATCAAGCAAAGAGTGTGGCAGAGCTCTATGGATGAAGAAATAAAGGTAATTGAAGACAATGGAACATGATTGTTAGTGGATTTACCAAGTCCAAGAACCAAGGTTGTAGATTCGAAGTGGATTTACAAAGAGAAGTTGAATCAGGGTGATTCAATCAACAAATACAAAGAAAGACTTGTTGTGAGGGGATATAAGCAAGAATATGGGATAGATTATACAGAAACTTATGCTCCAGTAGCAAGGTTGGACACTGTGAGATTATTATTGTCCTTAGGAGCAAACAATGGGTGGAAAGTGCATCAAATGGATGTGAAGAGTGCATTTCTCAATGGGATGTTGGATGAGGAAGTTTATTTGAAGCAACTCGAAGGATATGTGAAAGAGGGAGAGGAGAAAAAGGTTTACAAGTTGGTGAAAGCATTGTATGGCTTGAAACAAGCTCCAAGAGCTTGGTATTCGAGAATTAATAGCTACTTAATGCAAAATGGATTTAATAGAAGCAAGAGTGAAGTTACACTATATTTTAAAACATATGCTAAAGGGAAATTGATTTGTTTATTGTATGTTGATGATTTGTTGCTAATAGGTACTGAAGATGAGCTTGTGGAGGAATTCAAGAATTCAATGAAAACAGAATTTCAAATGACTGATTTGGGGAAGATAAGGTATTTCTTGGGACTAGAGATCTAGCAAAGAGAGGATGGCATTTTTATTCATCAAATCAAGTATGCTGAAGAGTTGATTGAAAAATGTGGCTTGAAAGATAGCAGTGGCATGACAACACCTATAGAGCATCAGCTGAAGTTAGAAGCTACAAAACCAAGTGAGCAATTTGATGAAACCTATTATAGAAGCATGATTGGTTCCTTAATGTATTTAAGTGCATCAAGGCCGGACATTGCTTATGCTGTGAACATCTTAGCTGGTTTCAATCATAATCCTTCGAGATATCATGCATTGAATGTTAGGAGAGTGTTAAGATATGTGAAGCATACTGTTGATTATGGAATATGGTATAGAAGAAGGAAAAATGTAGAGTTGTATGTATTTAGTGATGCAAGCTATGCTGGAAATGATGATTGCAAAAGTAGAAGTGGATATTGTTGTAATCTGGGGACTGGTATTTTTGCATGGAGTTCAAAAAAGCAAAGAGTGGTAGCTCAACCCATAGCAAAAGCTGAGTATGTAGCTGTGAATATGGTTGCTAAACAAACTCAATGGCTAAAGAAAATTTTGACGGATGTAGAAGAATTGAGAGAGAAATGTGTGACAATATATTGTGACTCTTGTGCAGCAATTTCAATGGCAAAAAACCCTTCAGATCATATGAGAACTAAACATATGAGAATGAAGTATCATTATGTGAGACAATTGATTGAGGAAAAGGAGATTAAGATGACTTTTTTGTAAATCAAGCTTTCAGCTTGCGGGTTTATTCACTAAAGCTTTAACAAGATGGAGATTTGAGTCCTTGAAGAAGATGATAGAAATGCAGGCCCCACAAAACAAAAGAGGAGCTGTTGAAATAAATTGTTTTGTGCAGCCT
Source organism: Erythroxylum reticulatum (assembly GCA_025504915.1). NCBI lineage: Eukaryota > Viridiplantae > Streptophyta > Magnoliopsida > Malpighiales > Erythroxylaceae > Erythroxylum > Erythroxylum reticulatum. Next base: position 6,495 of record JANSVA010046500.1, on the reverse strand, counting down.
GAAGTGTTAAAGATGGTGGAAGAGTTAGCAATGAAAGTGAAGATTAGAAAGAAAAGAAGGGTGAAAGGAAGGCTGAGGGAATTCAGAAGCAAATGGAAGTTGAAAATGATGATATTTGGCATAATTCAAGGTTGCATGGATCGAAGGGATGAAGATCAAGTCCTGATGGGTAAAATTCAACACAAAAAGGAAGATGAAGAGAAGACAGAAACAGCTGGAGAAGATTTTAAATTAGCATAATGAAGAAAAATTCAAAATATGCAGAATGAAGAAAAAGTCAAATTGGAAGAAGAAAGGCAGAGCGGGAAGAATAGTAAGCAAAACACCTGAGACAAGATTCAAGGAAGATTAATTAGAGTAATCAAGACTTATTAGAGTTAAAACAAAACATATGTAGCTGGCATATCATGCAATTGATCACCTTGGCTGACAGTCGGATTTGCAATATCAGGATTTTGTCTCCTGAAGTTTGATTTTGTTAGCTGTAGGAAAAGTCACTTTCTGTTGTGTTAAAGACAAATTAGGTTGCTTTTGTGTTTAACCAAATGAAGAAATACTTGCACTAGGCTAGTCCTTTCAGATTATGTTTTTACCTTAGAGGTTTTAGAAAAGTTGTATCAGAATATTTTTAGAGCTGATATAAAGCTCATAAATGTAAGAGAGAAAAAGAGAACTCATTAATACAAGTTATAAGTTCTGTTCAATTTCTATCATTCGTGTTTTGTTCCTTCTGTTTTTATCTTCCAGAAGCAAATCAATTTCGAAGAGTGAGAAGTTAAGGCAGTGTTCTTTAAATTAGAAGTTTACAAAAAATTCAGATTTTAGCTTGTTAGTCTTTGGATTTGAAATGAGAGTGACAAATAATTTCTCAAATACAACACATCTATAGCTATACATTCATAAACTTATGAGAGGGTGTCATTGCAACCTTGGAGAAACATTCAGATTACAAATTCAAGGATCAAAAGTTGCAAAATCTCTTTTCTCAACAATGCTTGCATAAACAGTGGTTGAAGCAGTTTAGTACAGAATGTCTTGAAGTGTCTTGAAAGGCTTATCCTTTAATAGCTGGTAGAAGGTTCATTCTACAACCTTCAAGAGTAAAAAGCAGATTTATCAGCAAAGAGGAGACTATAAACTTTTCTGCAATAAGCTGTCGTAAACACAATACACTTCTGACAGATTTTGGAGGTGTTGTTGATGGAAAAACATCCAACACAAAGGTATTTCAATCAGCAATTACACATCTAAGCAAATACGCATCAGATGGTGGGCCATAGCTTATTGTACCAGTAGGAAAATGGTTAACAGGGGGCTTTAATCTCACAAGCAATTTCACTCTTTTTATTGATAAGGATGTTGTCCTTCTTGCATCAAAGGTATTTCAAGTCCTTTTCTATTCTTATTTTTCCATAGAGGATGGAAGCATAAATAGTTAGGTTTTTTTGAATCCTTTTGTTATCCTTAGAACATTACAGTTAAAAACTAAGTAATCAAGTAGAGTTGTTCCATTGCTGACACTAGAAGAGAGTTGCATTAGCAACAGAACTACAAATATAATGATACACCAGGGTTAGCAATATATCAAGTCCGACCGGACCATATCCCCAAGCCTGAACCCCACCCATTAGCTAGATTTTTACTAGGCTTTAGTCTAGCATGAGTCCCATTAGATCGGCCTTTGTCCTGAATCGGGCCTTTTTTGCAAAGTCAGAGCTTAAATGAACCTATGGTTCCATAATCATGAAGTGAAAAACATGTGTTTATGGGAAGGATGAGGCAGAATGACCTGCTCTTCCCACATTGCCCTCTTATGGTAAAGTAAGAGATGCCCCTTCAGGAAGGTTCAACAGTCTAATTTTAGGGCCAAACCTTAATGACGTTATGATCACCGGTAATCTATATCTAGATCCTTTAATTCAAAAGGTTCAATCGTGAAAAGATTTTAACATTTTCATGGCTTATTTTGTCAAGTAACAATGGCACAATTGACGGCCAAGGTGCCATCTGGTGGGACAAGTTTCACAAGCAAAAACTAAACCTTACCCGACCATGCCTAATCGAGACATTATATTATCATCAAGTTTAGATATCAAACCTCAGTCTGATCAACTCTTCCTTCTCGAATGTTCATCCCACATACAGCAGGTGCAAGCTACCTACATCAGATCTTGCATAACCCTACTATTTCCTTGTAATGTGTTCTTGACAGAAAATCTGAAACATGATAGTAATGTGTTGATCAAGGTTCTGGCGATTCTTCCACCTGTGGATTCCCCTAACACTGATGGGATTAACCCAGGTTAATTTCGATCAAATTTGTGTCAAGTTCTTGGCAATACAAAATTTTCACTAAAAAATCAAGTGTTTCATTCACCATTTCTTACCAAACTCATCAAGCAATGTCAAAATTGAGGATGTTAATTCTTTCTTACATGATAAATTGCAGGATCTTAAAATCTAATAAGTTTTCACAATAACATAAGCATACCTTGATCCATTGTATTTTCGATACTTTTTGAATAGATAATTTTCAATAATCTTCAACAAGATTTTCTTAGATTGTGTTTTCTCTCTCTTGGACTTTGTTTCGTTATTTTCCATATATGTTTGATGGAGAAATAGATGAAAGACTTTATAGGTAGAGAGAGAAAGGAAGTAGTTATCCATTTAAAATTCAAACGACACCTCTTTTCATTATCCTTAATTTTACGTTCCATCAACGTAAATACATCATATTATTTATTTTAATTAAACCTAATATCTCTTATTCAAATAACTAAAGGGATTTAATATACTTAAATGATTAAACCAAAATATATGGGTCACATAATGAAATTATCTAACAATCTCCCACTTGACTATGTAACTTAATCATGGTTTAACAATATAACATAATATGCATATAATAAAACTTAAATCCCCTTCATTTTCTTTAGGTGCAACATTAATTATAATTAAGTAATAAAACTAGAAAGGATCATAGCGATTGTACATCTTTTAATGTGACGTACGTCCTTCTATGCATCACAAAACTAGTTTATAACTTAATATGATCTATTATAAGACATATCTTAATGGTTTAACAATAATGTCTTTGTAAAAGACAAATCCTGTTAACATTCACATAACCATTCATGTATATATACTAACAATAAATAACAGGATCCAATATCAGAAACAATATACATAAATGAACTCAGAGTATCAAATACATAAAATACGTAAATAATAACATATTGTTCAATCATGGTACTGAATGATGCCCATTATTTCGACATGTTCATTAAATGTCTTCGGTGGCAATCATTTTGTTAATGGATCTGTTATCATAAAATTAGTGTTAATATGTTCGATTGACACTTTTGTTTTTGAACTTCTTCTTTAATGGCAAGTATTTGATTTTCATATGTTTAGCACCCTTTGAATACTTGTCGTTTATTGAAAAGAAGACTGCTGTAGAATTATCACAATAAATTTTCAGCGGCTTGGTAATACTATTAATAATTCCAAGTCCTAAAATAAAGTTTCGCAGCCACAAACCATGAACCGTGGCTTCAAAGCATGCCACAAACTCAGCTTCCATAGTAGATGTAGCAATGACAGACCGCTTCGCACTCTTCCACGAGATTGCTACTCCATTTAGAAGAAACAGATAGCCAAATGTTGATTTTCTCGTGTTAACACATCCAACATAGTCTGAATCTGAATATCCAATCACTTCAAGATGATTGGATCTTCTATAAGTGAGCATATGATCTTTTGTTGCTTGTAAGTATCTCAAAACTTTCTTTACAGCTTTCCAATGTTCTAATCCAGGATTACTCTAGTATCTGCCTAGCATTCCAACAACAAAATTGATGTTTGGCCTAGTACAGGTTTGAGCATACGTTAAACTCCCAACAATAGATGCATAAGGAATTCTTTCCATTTCTGTGCATTCCAATTCATTCTTTGGGCATTGCTTAAGACTAAATTTGTCTCTTTTTTGAATTGGAACAACCCTTGTGGAGCATTTGTCCATATTGAATCTCTCTAAAATCTTTTTGATATATGCTTTCTGAGACAACCCTAACATTCCTTGTGATTGATTACGGAATATTTCAATTCCTATCACATAAGTTGCCTCACCCATATCTTTAATTTCAAAATTTTTAAAGAGAAATGTCTTAGTCTTATGTAACAATCCAAGATCATCAGTAGTTAGTAACATATCATCAAAATATAGGACTAGAAATATAAATCTACTCCTACTGATCTTCAGATATATACACCGATCAACAGTGTTTTCTTTAAAACCAAAAGAAGTAATGGTATCATTAAATTTGAGATACCATTTTCGGGAGGCTTGCTTAAGTCCATATATTGATTTCTTAAGTTTACACACAGCGTTTTGTTTTCCTTTAACTAAGAAACCCTCAGGTTGATCCATATAGATTTCTTCCTCTAAATTCTCATTCAGAAAGGTAACTTTCACATCCATCTGATGGCGCTCTAAATCATAATAAGCTACCATTTTCATAATAATTCTAAATAAATCCTTTTTAGAAACAGGAGAAAATGTCTCATTATAATCAACACCATTCTTTTGAGTATAACTTTTGGCGACAAGTCTAGCTTTATATCTCTCAGCATTACCATTAGAGTCACGTTTGGTCTTGAAGACCCATTTACATCCGACTCTTTTACAACCTTATGGTAATTCAACAAGATCCCAAACTTGAATGTCATCTATAGATTTTAACTCTTCTTTCATGGCGTCTAACCATTTATTAGAATTTTCACTTTCAATGGCTTGTGAAAATGAAGCTGGATCGTTATCAATACCTAAATCACCTTCTACTTCTTATAAATAAACTACATAATCATCCGAAATTGCCGACCTTGTTTGTCTTTGAGATATTCTTAATGCACCTTCATGTGGCTCATTTACAATAGGTTCATTAACGGTGACTTCATTATTTAAAGCTTGGTTATGCATTTGCGGCTCTTGATCAGGCATTTGTTGTTCTTGGAAGTTATTAAAATTTTCAACAACTCTAGGAACAAACATTTAAGAAATTATAGGCAAGAAAACTTGCGTTTTAACTTCTTGAATATTCACTTTCCGTGACTTTGAACTCCCACTAATTTCTTCATTTTTTGATAAATCTAGCATTTCTAGTTTCAACAATTCTTGTACTATGATTAGGACAATAAAATATATACCCTTTAGACTTTTTTGGATAACCAATGAAAAAACCACTAGTTGTTCTTGAATCCAATTTCCTTTTATATGGATTGTATATCCGTACTTCCACTGGACAACCCCAAATATGTAGCTATCTTAAACTAGGTTTCCTACCTGTCCACAGTTCAAAAGGTGTCTTCAGAACTGCTTTACTAGGAACCCTATTTAATAAATACATGGCAGTTTTTAATGTATATATCCATAATCATGATGGTAGAGAACAATGACTCATCATACTCCTAACCACATCCATTAAAGTACGATTGTGCCTTTCTGCTACACCATTTTATTGTGGTGTACCTGGCATTGTGTATTGAGCACATATACCACGCTTTTCAAGAAATTTAGCAAATGGGACAGGACATTGTCCACTTTCACTATATCTTCCATAATATTCACCACCTCTATCAGATCGAACAATTTTCACTCTTCTATCTAATTACCTTTCTACCTCATTTATAAATACTTCTAAAGCATTTACTGACTGAGATTTTTCATGAAGCAAATAAATATATCCATAACATGAAAAATCGTCAATGAAAGTGATGAAAAACTTTTCTCCATTAAATATGGGAACATCAAAAGGCCCATATGTATCAGTGTGTATAATTTCAAAGAGCTGTTTACTTCTTGTGACTTCTTTCTTAATTGTGTGTTTTGTATGTTTTCCCTTAATATAATTCACACAAATTCCAAAATCAGTAAAATCTAATTCAGGAAGAATTTCATTCTTTACTAATCTAGTCATTCTATCTTCCGATATATGACCGAAACATTTATGCCACAAGTAAGCTAAAGTTTCATTTATAAAACTTCTTTCAGTACCGACATTATGATGCAAGGTCAATAGGATTTCAGTAAAAAGGTTATCAAGCTTTAATTTGTACAGACCATCACAGAGTATATCAAAACCAATAAGGCAGTTATGTTTGAACAAACTAAAACATCCATAGCCAAATTTGAAGGAATAGCCAACAGTATCAAGTTTTGACAAAGAGACTAAGTTTCGAGAAATTGTAGGAACATAAAGGGTTTTGAAAAGATCTAAATGATTCTTGTGTCTAAAATCAAACGGTAAGTTCAAATAGCTTCAACTGTAGCTTTGGCTCGATTTTCTATGAAGACAAAATTTTTATTTGGGTTTACGGTTTGGATCATAAGAAATCCCTGCATCATATTAGTAACATCAGTGGTACATCCACAATCAATCCACCAAGTATTATAAGGAACTTCTGCTAAATTAGATTCGAAACATACTAAAGCAC
>JANSVA010046489.1:0-13260 GCA_025504915.1 Erythroxylum reticulatum | reverse complement strand
AGTTCAATTTTGCTCCCACAGTCTTCTTTTAAAAGAAACTATTTCTCTAAAAGGATAGCATGCTTAGAAACAAAGTTACTAAAGATAAAAGGAGGGAAAATTTCAATTTTATAGCTAAATGTGCACCTATAAAGCATGATAAAAACCATCTTTAATTTAGCAATTCAATGTTAAATGTGCACATTGAATTGCTAAATTAAAGATGGTTTTTATCATGCTTTATCATCATTAAATGGAGTAATGATGTTATCGTTAAATGGTTTAATGGTTTTCTTTTAATGATGGCATGTAACCTTTTTAGCATTCATTTGATTAAAGATGGATGAGGTGCATTTGATGTACACTCTCTCCCTTCTTTCATCTCATAACTGAAAATGAGAGGGTCTCATTTAGGTTATTGGTCTTTTCATATAGCCACCTTATATAAATGAGAAGAGTCTCATTTACTGGCTTCTTTATGTTAGACAAATGAGAAGAGTCTCATTTATTGGCTTCTTTATGATTGATTAAAGAAAGAAGTGATGTATTGGATGCATATGACTTCTTTCTTTGATGTCTAACTAAAATCAGAAGAAGAGAAGAAGTGTTCTTGTATTTTTTGACTCACTCTCTCCTCTCTTGCATGAGTTAGCCGAGACTTGAATGAGAAGAGTCTCATTTTTGGATTCTTTCAACTAAGGAAAATCTCTTCCATATTTTTTCTCCTTTCCCACCAAAGGATCTTGTTAACCAAGTTGTCTAAGAAGAACAAATGGTAGATCGGATTAGTCGAGGATACTATAACGAGAAGTGGATATATTTATAAGGAGAGGATACAAAAGCAAGAAGTCAAAGATGTAACAAGGAGTCGACATAATTTCTATTATCTTTTATGTTATTTATTTTTCTAATACCGTATCATGTATGGATTAAACAGGATGATCTGGTTATAATACTTCCGCTACGTTTTGATTTTGAAATTTTTTTTGAAATCTACTGTTTAGCCAAATCTAGTATGCTTATGTTTTTGATCCAGCATATACATAGCTCAAGCTAACCTTAATAGATGACGAATAGAGTTGACAAGCAAAATCAAGTGAGCATTTAGTTGCATGTAGTCTCCTTTCACTGGAATCGACGTTGTATTAGCATGTCTCCAGCTAAAACTATTGTGGTTTTGAGTCCCGACAATACCTAGAATTATGGATTATAAGTTGAAGCCATCAGGTCCCGATAATACCTAGAATTGCGTGTCACCTATAAGTCTAGTTATTTATCTGTGCACATTGGTCATTTTTGTACCCCTTATTGCACATTCATATATTATCAAATGTATTCTTCTAGGATCTAATGGCTACAGTGAAACTACTTGATGTTATCAAGTTTGGTCTAAATTTTGTTTATATTTTCAATGGAAAATTTTTAATTTTTTCACAAAGAAAAGGCTTCGACCTTCTCTCCTTTTTATAGGGAAGGCAGTTAGATGACTAATTCACTTTAACATATACTAGAGTGATGCAGCTTAAGTTGTTGAAGTGTAATGTTCACTACAGTATTTTATTATTTACACTTCCAAATCCAGCTTGGAGCCAAGTTTACAAGTTTATGTGGAAAATCAATAATCTATTTAACACTTTTTAACTTTTTATTTTAATGAAATATATAGGTAAAACAAATTATTAACATTTATATTTCAAAATTTTAAATAGACTTCCGATGTTGAATAAATTAAATAACTCTCTTCAATATAAAAATTTATTAATATTTATAATTTTATTTTAAACTAAATATCATTTTGTTGGTAGCTTACACAACCAACCTTAGAATTTGAGCGTGTCAGGGAGTAATTTTCCCATAATTCATATCTGAATTCCTAACGACTGTATAGGTGGGCTTTAGAAAACCTATAAAATAGAATCCAAAGTTATCAAAATGCTATAGAGTATTGGAATCAGATTTGAATTAAAGAGATTATTTGACTTACGAAAAAGAAAAGCATCAAATACAAAAAGAATTTTAAATAATGATAAGGCCTAGTCATTTTGTTGTTTTTTTATGTGATTATTTGTGTGTGTGTCCTTTGATTGTGTGTGTCACAAATGTATTTACACATTTTCTTGAATATAACTCCTTTAATCAGGTCTCTTTTAACTTCCTAACTTCCAATTTTCACCTATCATATCCATGTCCTAATTAATTGTCTTTCACACGTTCATTGCATCTTAGCCATCCCGCCTCCCACATTATGGATTTCTTTACCACCTTCCATGTCTAGTAATTCTCCAAAAGGCTAATTTTCTAGGATTCATGCATTGTCATTTTTAGGCTAAATGGTTTTAATTCTTCTTAGGTTATCAACAATTGTTTACCTAGAATTCAAGTGTGTCAGGGATGATTTCTCCCAATTTTATATCTGACTTCTTATTGATGATATAAAAGGGATTCAAAAAAATAGGTGACTAAAATTATAAGCTACTAAAATGTTAAAGAGTGTTGAAATAAGATTCAGACTAAAGAGATTGTTTGATTTAGACAAAAGAGAAGTACAACATACTAAAAGAATTTAAGATAATGTTAGAACCTAGTTGTTTTTGTTGTGTGACTATTTATCTGTGTATGTCCATTAATTATGTGTGTTACTAGTATTTACTTTCCATAATATAGCTCCCTCAAGCAATTCTCTTGTGACTTCCTAACTTCCAATTTTCCCCTATCTTGTCCATGTTCTAACTAATTTTCCATTGCACTTTTATTGTGTCTCAATCATCCTGCCTCACATGTTTTGGATTTCTTTACCACCTCTCATGTCCAAGAATTCTTTGAAAAGTTGACTTCTAGAACTTTTAGTATTTTATTCTTTTCACCTTTGAGCCAAATGGGTTGAATCTTTGTAGGCTATTAACAATTGCCCCCACATAAGGATGACAATTTTAAATTTAGTTGTTTTCAATGAGCCAGCTTATGGGCCAGGCCTAGGACTATACAGACTCGAGACCCAATTATTCTAAGCAATACATCATCATTTTACTTAAAGAAGTTAGGCCTTGGGTAAGCTTGGGACTGGATAATCCAAACCTGGATCCAATTAAAAAATAAATTATTCTATATTTTTAATTTTAAAAAATTATTTTAAAAAATTGGTGAGGGTTGGCCCATAGGCTAGCCTATTGCCATCCCTATGACCTATATATATTTAGTTGAACAAAATAAATATCTTAAAGTCCTTTTAGTCTTTTGCAAAGTGAGTGTAAGAACATTAATCAAATTATCATATATGGACTGGTGGTTTAAAGAAATTTATGAACAAAGGAGAATCCAGCTAGAAGAAGAAGCCTAGGAACATCATTAGGATATTCTTTGTATAGCCCTTAAGTAACAGGAATCCTTAATTGAAAGGGAAAGTTGGGCACAAAGACTATGTAAAGACTTTCTTGCGTATAAGACTCCTAACTCCTTGAAGCTAAAAGATCTAATTCATTTAAATTTCAAGTTTCTAATGCTCCCCTAGGGTTTGCCCATTTTGCTATAAATTACTCTCTCTACATATTTTCTATTGATAAATGCATATTTGACTATAATTATACACCCATTTTGATATATTATGCTTGATATTTTATAGTTTTATTATATATTTGGTGTTTAATTTTCTCTAAATGCATTTATAAGTTATAATTGCCTTCATGAACCAAAAGGAAAACAATTTGGATGAAACTGTGACATAAGATGAAGATTTAAAGCAACTAAGGACCTATACACCTAGGTATAGAGATGATGTAAGTCTCTATAAACGTGTGAAGATTGAAGAAATTGAGTTTTAGTCATGTGGAGTTACACACCCATGTGCACTGAGATACATGACTGTATTTTGCCTATTTAAGTCTCTGTGGCTATGTAAAGTCGTGAATTCAAGCGTTTTTTATTATGTATGGTCTCTCACACACCTCGTGTATATCTCAGAAACCTTAAATTTTATCACAAAAGGACATGAGGGGAGGCAAATAGAAAAGGGCCAAATTTTCAGCAGATTTGAGAAGTAAAACATTTAGAAAGGCGACAATTTTGATTAAAAGATAAGAAACATGAAGAATACATTAAGAGATCTAATAGGTTACAACATTAAACCTCAAACTTGTAAGAAGATTCAATACAAGAAAAAGGGAAGAATTATAATTCCTTTGTTTTCTTCTAATTTTCCTTCCTTTTTACCTTTGATTTCATTCTCTATGATTAGTAGCTAAACACTTTTAGTGTCTAGGTAGGATGAACCCTAGTTTGGGATAACAATATGTTTTAATCTTTTAGTCAAATTAATTATATTGATTGATTATTACGATTCAATTATTTATTTTGCTCTTGTTCTAATATATCTCAAATATTAGTGCATGATTTGATTTCATATGACTGAGATTAACAAATCCTTTTTTATGAATAGATCTACCATAATTGAAAGAATTTACATGCAAACTTAAAAATAGGCCAACATAAACCCTTTAGATTAGGGTCAAACCCAATAGTAGAATTCATAAATATGTAAAGCAATTCTAAGGGCTTTAAATAGAAATATTTATGTTAATCAAATGATGGATTAGTTGTAAGTTGTCTTGAGAGACTTATTAACATAGGATAGAAATTTCTATGGTTTAATAATCAATAATATAATTGCATAATAAAAGGTTAGTAATAACTAAAGATTCTTAGGGGGATTCATAACCTAGACACTGTTATTTGACATCAATGTTGTTTCATATTTTACTTATCCTAAGTTCATAGTTGTTTAATCTTAATTTATTTAATTCTTTATCTTTTTTAAGAAAAACCCAAAAATTTTGATTCGAAGGCTAGATAGTAGAAACAAGGTAATTGCTAGTATTTACAATCTTTATAGGATTAACTCGTACTTGCCTGTGTTAGATACATCTACTATGTGCACCTACAGTTAAATTTATTTTGACCTTAACCCTATTAGAAGACAATAAAGTTTTTGACGTCGTTGTTAAGGAGTTGAAATATTAGGAAAACCTAAATTTTATTACTCTAGCCATCTCTATTTTATTATTTATTTGTTATTATTTTAAAGTTATTTGATTTGATTTGATTAATTTTTCTTTTTCTTACATGTTTAGAGTTTTGATCAATTTATGACCCAAAGTAAATCTGAGAGCGAAACTGATGCAAATTTAGAAATTGAAAGAACAGAGCCCAAAAACCTTCGTAGAACATAACTGTAAGAGTTTGAGCTAGAACATCAAATAGAAGATTTAGTAGGTCGAGTAAATACTGAAGAATTACATAATATGTCAAACCAATCGAGACCTATGTTTAACTATGCTATACTAGACTTGAGTAAACTATAGTCCAACATCGTGAGGCAGCCAACTGTTAATGCCAACAACTTTAAAGTAAAACCCAGTATTATCCAGATGGTGCGATAGTCAATCCAATTCAATGGACTAAGAGATAAAGCCCGAATGTGCACATCTCTAATTTTCTAGAGATTTGCAATACTTTTAAAATCAACAGAGCTAATGATGATGCCATCATAGTATGGCTATTCTCATTTTCTTTAAGCGAAAGGCCAAATAATGGTTTAATTTGACATCACGATCTTCACTGACAATATATGAACAAGTGGTAAAAAAGTTCTTATTTAAGTATTTCCTACTAACAAAGATTGTTAAATTGAGGAGCGAAGTCTCCTCTTAGTCCTAAGATGAAGCTGAAACATTATACGATAGATGGGAGAGATTTAAGGAGATGCTGAGAAGATGCCCATACCACGGTCTACCATTTTGGATGCAAATCCAAACATTTAATAATGGGCTAAATCAAAGAACTAGGCAGTCAATAGATGTAGCAACTGAAGGGATGCTTAACAAAAAGACAACAGTGGTGGACTAAGACTTGATAAAAGATATGACTATAAATAACTACTAGTAGTGCTCGTTTAGATCATGAATTAATAAGCCAGTAGGCATTAATAAAGTGGACATAGTGGGCATTAATAAAGTGAACACAGTCACACGATTGGTGAGCCAAGTGGAAGCCTTGAGTAGAGTGATCGATAGACTTATGATAGCTCCACAAGGTCGAGTGATGTAATGTGAAGTGGACAGGATAGAGCATCAAGGTCAAGATTGTCAATCAGTACAGCCTTAGCATGTAGACTATTTGGATAATGCTCCTAGACCCAAAAATAATCCATATAGTAACACGTACAATCAATGATAGAGGCATAACCCCAAATTCTCTTGGGGAAATCAAGGTCAAACAATAAATAACTCTCTACCTAGATTCGAATAATAAGCACCTCAACCTTAAAAGTCCACGTTGGAAGAGATGATGTCGAAATTTTTCTAGGAATCAAATGTGAAACATCAAAGAGCGAAGCCTTCCTTATATAACTTAGGCATTTATATTGTCCAACTGGAAAAGATATTGGCTGAAAGGAAAAAAAGGGGATTTGCCTAGTACCACTAATCCAAACCTTAATGAGTATGTGAAGGTATTCACCCTTAGAAGCGAAAAGGAATTACAAGCAAACAACAAAATCCAAACTGGGAAGGAGGATCACGAGAAGAGACAAAGGAAGGCTAAAGATATTCCTCCAAAAGTTAAAAAACTTCAATCCACCATACCATATCCAACAAAGTTGAAAAAGTATTATATAGATGAAAATTTGGTAAATTTCTTAAAATATTCAAACAAATTCAAAATAAATTACCTTTTGTTGAAGCTCTTGCATAAATGCCCATGTATTTAATGTTTTTTTTGGAGTTGCTATCTGATAAGAGGAAGTTAGAGGAGTTGGCTACAATGAGATTAAGTGAGGAATGTTCAAAGATCCTACAAAACAAGTTAATAGAGAATCCTTTGTTTTATTAGTAATTTGTCAATATAGAAAGCTTTAGTTGATTTAGGGGCTAGCACTAGTTTAATGCCCTATAAATTATTTAAAAACTAGGATTAGGAGAACCTAAACCTACAAGGATGATCAGTCAATTGACTAATAGATCTATTAAATATCCTAGGGGTATCATTAAGGATGTATTGGTAAAAATTGATAGGTTCCTTTCCCAGTTGATTTTGTAATACTTAACATGGATAATGATATAAAAGCGCCTTTGATTTTAGGACGTCTCTTCCTGGCTACAGGCAGAGCCATTATTTATGTCATTGATGGTAAACTAGTTTTTAGGGTGGGTAATATTTAACTATATGTTGACATCCATATTTGATGAATTTTACGTGACAGTTGATATTTTTATTATATTTGTGGTACTTAATATGCTTTAAGTTATTTTACAGGTTATAATTACCGCTATACACATAAAGGAGAAGAAATTGGACAAAAACGTGACTAAAATTGAAAAAATAGCAATCTAGAATAAACACATGATCGTGAATTTTTCAAACCTGTGCACTTTCGTAATGTCTAGCATACCTCGATTATGCATCCTTATTTACACAGGTATACACACAAGCATGCATAACCCAAAATTATAGCTTTTCTTATAAATTCAACCTTTTAGAACTAATTAAGAGGGGGAGACTTTTGGAAGGTAATTTTTAGATATAGAGTCATTCTTTACGTGTGATTTTGGTCTAGAAAAGCAAGAAACGCGAAGAATTCATTGAAAGATCCATAGAAATACAAGATCAAGCCTTACATTGCAAGAACATTCGATAAAAGAAATTTAAGGAGATTTAGAATTATGAACCTGTTGTTTTCTATTTATTTTTCTTTCAATGTATTTTTGATTTCATATTCAATTATGTGTAAATAAACATCCAATTAGAATTTAGGTTAGATGAACCTTATGTTAATACTTTGGCATGATTTGATTCTTTTATTAATGTGATTGGTTGTTTTATATATTGTGATCTGATTACGAATTTTATTTATGTTTTAATAATTTGAGATATTATATTACAATATGATTTCATACGTAAAGATTGAGAAATCCTAGTGTGAATAGATATATCATAATTAGAAGGAGTTTATTTCAACCATAGAGATAGGATGACATAAATTTTCTGGATTAAGGGGGACTCATAAATCGGTAATGCAATCCTATAAGATTTAACCTGAGTAATTCAAATAGAGACCTTAAGATTAGTTGTTGGTAGATTCAAGGTCAACTACTAGCATACCATAAGAGTCTCCACGGTCCAATACATTAGCAAACAATTGTATGATAAAAGATCAATCTGTTAAGGTTTTAAAGGGATTCGAGCCTAGATACTAATTTCTTATAATGATAGTTTTCTAAGTGAATTCCACTATCTCTATGTTCATTATTGTTTCCAATTTTATTATACATTTTATTTTTAGTTTCTTTCCATTAAAAATCTAAAATCAATCTTTAGGCTAGATAATAGGGGAAGGGTGACCTATACTTGCTGGTACTAGCTACAGCTATAGCATGCACCTGTGGTACTAAATATTGACTAACATACTTAAAGTTAATCAAGTTTTTAGCATCGTTACTGGGGATTTTGGTATTAGAAAAGCCTGAATGCTATTACTCTAGCCATTTTCATTTTAGTTTGTTTTATATTTGTTTTATTTTATTTTATTTTGTTTTGTTTTGTTTTATTTTATTTTATATATGGCTTATTAATTTAATTATCTTTTAAATTTCTTTATAGGATCTTGAGTTTGTGTTTTATTATAGGAATTACAATTCATAACGAAAGGATAGAATGGATAATTTTATAGGAGTCAGAATATGTCTTTGCAAACTATGAAATCACCATATAGGAGATTGAATATGTGCTTTCAACCCCAAGGTGCAGTGTACGAGAACAGCTACAATTCATAGTGGAGCAACTCCTATACTTATAGATGGAATGATTACATTCTACTGGATATTTATGGTACCAAGCATCTCCATATAATGAGCCGACTCTGGAAGATAAATTGATGGAAACCATTGCTAAAATGAAAGCTAACTGACATAAATTTAAGAGCAAAGAAATGATAAGAATTAGCTTCATAAATCAAGGGACATTTCAAAAAGAGCTTTCGAAGGAACAAGAAAGTGTTACATACAGACTAATAGAATACCTTATTGAGAGAGTAGCTAGTCAACGTGAATTCAATAAGAGACTTCCTTCATTTACATATAATGAGTATAATTTAAGCTTCCAACCATCTCAGAGTGAAGAAGGCAAGGAGGTAACTATTGTTTTGAAAAATGTATTGATTGAATCTAGTCAAGAATCTAACATAAGGCATTAAGAAAAAAAGGCTTATATACATAATATGGTGAGTCAAATCAATCAGTTGGCAGAGATATTATCTAACAAACAACAAGGGAGTTTGCCTAGTTCTACTAAAACTGATACTATCAACAGAGAGGCAATCACCTTTAGTGGTGAAGAAGAGCTTCCTAAAGAAGAAGATGAAGAAACCTCCATCTGAGAAGAGGAAATAGAGAAGTGGCAGAAAATAACTAAAGAAAATAAGCTAAAAGACTCTATCCAGGAAGAAAAAGAAAAAGAAGAGTGGATAGAGGTGATTAAGGAAGAGTTGGTGGAGGAATCAAATCAAGAAACTACTGATAAGGTATTGGTAGTGACCTTAAATACAGAGGGTCCCCACTTCCTCAAATACAAACTGTTCGAGATAGCTAATGATATAAGGAGTTTTTTTATTTCTTAAATTTTTAATAGTTTTTCATTAAAAATGGCATTAATGGAGTCTATTGGCTTTATTAATCTAATCAATTGTGTCCTTTTGATCATCTTATAATAGGTAGCTTACTTGTAGGCTACAAAACTGTTTTTTAGAGAAAAAGGTAGAAGCAAGCAGTTCATTATTGACGCTGAATGACAGAAATACGCAGGTTATCTTGAGCTACTGACGTTAAAGAAGCGCTACATGGGAGGCACCTATGAGTTAGTTTTAATTTTATTTCAATTTTTATATTATTTTGTTTTTGCTTTCATGTTAGTATAGTATTTTATTTTCTATTATGTTTGTTCTTTTGTTTCCATTTATCCTTTTCATTCATATTTTGCATGGATCTTATTCTCACATTGGATGGATCCAAATTAAAAAAATTCATCATAATCAGGAAAGTACTAAACAACCCCCTTACCTACATATTTAATTATATTACGTACATTAAGGACAATGTAGAACTTTAAGGGTGAGAATGAGTTTAATGATTTTTTAACAATTTTCTTTATGCTCATTATAATCCTGAGTATAAAATTTTATTAATTAATTTCTTGATTGGTTTAGATCTATCCATGAATTGTATATGTTATTGTTGAATATTAATTTGAATTGGTGTGTAAAAAGATAATGGTTAGAATAAAATTGTTTTTCTAAGCCATCTTTTTCGTAATAATTGAAATATTCAATTTGAATGAAATTACATATTATTTACACACATTTTTCATGAGCTTTTGAGCCTAAAAAGCAAATTTCAATTTTTTTAAAGCTCTTGTTATTCTTTCATATGTGTGCTATCATTACATCATAGGATAATTCTAGAACTTACTTTTATTATGTATATTGAGACCATATTTGTTGAATTCGAAGCATTAATATCATAAAGTCACTTAAATTCACTAACTTGCTTTATCCTTTTCTTTTTGAAACCAATAGACCTAAAAATTAACCTCTAGGAATAACCAATTTGAGGTTTATCCATTTTCATTGATTAAACCCAAATATTAAGCCTTATTCCTACTTTTCTTTTAAGACCTATTATTATTTTGAAGAACTTTGAAGGTTATTTACATTATTTGTTGGGCCCTTTTTTTGGAGTCTAACTATCGCTTTGATACCACAAAATGTTAGCCCCGGGTCTCGATTCGTGGCGATCGAGTGAGGATGGTGTGAAAGGAAGGTGGAAGGCATCAGATTTATAAGAAATTCAGCGTGGCAGGGGTAGGTTCACCACGGCGACGAAATTGTTTCTTCGCGGTAAAACCACAGAGTTATCTCCATGGACTCTTCGGGAGAACTTCGCTACGGTGTACTTCTAGCTTTGCTGTGGCAAATTCCCTAAATTAAAGCCAAACATCCTTGGGACAAATACGCTGCGGCGAACTTTAATTTCGCTGCGACGAAGATATAAAATTTCTACCATGCATTGTTCTACTTGATGAAACAAAGGAATGAGTAGACCCCGGATCAATCAAAACAATAACATCATCATTAAGCAATAACCATACTAGTCACAACTTCCGAAGTTGTCTCTACATCCTCTCTCGTCATTGCAAACACTCTAACTAGTGCTTGCCCCTTGGGTCTCCCTCGAAGATTCACTCTCTTAGTTGCATCAAAACTGCCTACTTCAGTTACAGTCTTGGCTCCCACAGTCTCAACCCTCTTCGAAGCTTGCATCTGAGTTCCGTCTCTTCTTGCATACTATGGACACTCCCTAGCCGTGTGTCCTTTCTCTCCATAATTGAAACAAGCTCTTGTCAACCAATAACATTCCCCTTTATGGAACTTCCCACAATGATCACATTTGGGAATGGGTGGCTTACCCCCCTCTCCCCTTCTACTGCCTCCAGTCATTGAGGTTTGATGAGAAATAGTCTACATCTGTGTGGACTTACTTACACCACTGCTCCTCTCCTTAGACTGCACAGAGAAGGTCCTGGCACTCCTCTCTGGCATAGGAGTACCACCTCCTCTCTTGAGCTGTTCTCTCCCCTTTCTCTTTTTGTTTACGGTGGTCTTTATGTTTTCCATGTTCTCAACCCTCAATGTCGCTTCAACCAGCTGTTGAAAGTCACACAAATTATATGCCACCATTTTTTCCCTAATGGCTAAATGCAACCTTGATTCAAAGCTACGGCACTTAGCCACCTCACTCATCATCATCTTAGCTGCATATCGAGACAATCATGTAAATCTACATTTATACTCACCTACCATCATCTGCATCTGGGTGAGACTTAGAAATTCCCTCTACTTCTGCTAAATGTACATCTCAGATAGATACTTCCTCTTATATGTAGCTAGGAAGTCCTTCCATGCCAACACTGACGGTTTCATTTAACTTCCCGGCATAATTTCCCATCAATGCAAAACATCTCCCTATAATAAGCTTGCTACATACTTAACTTTCTCATTATCTTCACAATATATTTGTTCCAATACCATTTCTGTCTTCCTCAGCCAAGTCTCAGCTTCTTCTGGATCCGTGGTCCCATAAAAGTCCACTGCTCTATACTTTCTTAGCTTATCGAATTACTTCCCCTTCTTAACAAAGGCCAGAGTAGAAGTTTGAGGCATCTGGCCCATGGCCTAGACAAAGGCCTGAGTGAAGGCTTGGAACAGCCTAGGATCCAAGGTAGGCACTTGCTCTAACGGAACAGACGACTCTTGTATCTATGATCGAGAGGGCTAACTACCAAGCCCTACAAAAGCCTCAGCATTTCTTGGGCTACAAACTCATCAGTACTCTCCTCTCTTAGCGAAGAGTTAAGTGCAACAGATCCTTGCAAAACTCCTCATGACCTTCTACAAGGTGGCATCTTACTCCTTCGATTTAAACACTGACAATTAGCATATTTTTCATTTTAATCTTATTTCCTACATGTATGCATGATATGCAGGTCACTTAATGTAATCAATCAATCATCAATGCAAACAGTTAGTCACACATCATAATAATGCATAGCCTAACGTACTCTAAGCCTAGAACTCTTTAAAGCCTAAGCTCTAATACCACAAGATGTTGGGCCCCATTTTCAGAGTCCAACTATTGCTCTGATACCACAAAATATTGGGCCCCATTTTTGAAGTCCAACTATTGCTCTGATACCATAAGATATTAGGCCCCAATCTTCATTTGTCGTAGTCGAGTGAGGATGGTATGAAAGGAAAGTAGAAGGCATCAGATTTATAAGAAATTCAGTATGGCAGGGGAAGGTGCCACAGTGACAAAATTGTTTCATCTGTGGCAAACTTTGGGAAACCTTGGATAAAACCTAGATCCTAACAATTCATCATCACAAAATTTACACATACAATTCTAGCCATAACTAACCATATCCTATTCCATTTCTAACAACATACAATCCTACTTCAAACACAATTTCAACAACTCAACCAAAGGATATAAGTGAACATACACAAAGATCTTTTCCAAATCCAAATTTCATTACTAGATCAAATAGTTTGAACAGCTTTAGTTATATATCAAAAGCCATACCACTGGCTTAAAATGAATGCTTATGTTGATATGCTTATAAAGTTATCCCAAAAGTTATAGTTACTAACTTAATTACAAAAGATCTTTAACTATCTTG
>JANSVA010046478.1:0-13261 GCA_025504915.1 Erythroxylum reticulatum | reverse complement strand
ACGTAGCACTCCCTTATCTTAGGCTGTGTATCGGAATGACCTACGGGCGTCCCGGTGCGTACCCTAGGGTAATGGGGCGTTACAAAAAATCAGCATTGCTACTAGAGTATGGGGTACATCCACAGGTGCCAGAGGGTCGGTGACCTTCACACCCACCCAGAAATGACAAGCTCACCTTTAGGAATCCAATGACATTAGTCTTGTGTCGAAAATCCTCCCGATTTGTGACAATCAAAGGTTTAAAGCTCAAAGGTGATTGTTCACCAACAAAATGGGTCGATTGATGTCGAGTTTCCCTTCTTTCCTATGTTTTTAGGGCCATTAGACATGATGGTGGTGTTAGTTTCATCAAAAAATGACTAAAAATAGGAGATCGGTGACTTATCTAAAAGAGCCGAAACTTTTATTCGTGATTCCTCCAAATTTAGGTTGTTTTTAAAGAAATAAGTTTAGGGGTTTTGTAGAACATCCCGAGTGTTTTTCGTAGAGTCTTAAATCATTAGAAATGGTGGCAAGATGGTGAATTATGAGCATCAAAAGTTAGGAGTGAATAGTAACCTATAGGGAAAAGAGTTTAAAAGAGAAATAAACTTAAGCTTTCTTAAGCTCAACTTATAAAAAAAAATAGATCATTACATTCTCTCCCCTTTATAAAAAACATGTCCTCAAATTTTAAATCTCACCTCATTGTTGAAATACATGCGTGTATTGACTCTACATATCTAGCTCTGTCTCCTACGTATAGTCATCTATTGTATGATTACTCCATATCACTTTCACCATTGGCATCTCTTTTGATCTCAGCTAATGAATCTGATAATCTACTATGGCAACAAATTGTACTTTATATGTCAAATCACCTTCAATCTTCACATTACATGGACAAAGGATATGAGAAGGATCCAAAGGATACTTTCTCAACATCAACACATGAAATACAGGTTGAACTCTAGACAGGTTAGATGGTAACACCAACCTATATGCTACTTCACCTACTCTAGATTTAATCTCAAATAGACCAATAGACCTTAAAGCTAGTTTACCTTTCTTCCCAAACCTCATCACTCCTTTCATTGGTGATAGTTTCAAAAATACCATGTCATATAATGAGAATCCCACATCTTTCCTCTTTGGATTCGCGTAACTCTTTTATCTACTAAAAGTTGTTTTTAATCTTTGCTGAATAATAGGGATCCTTTCGGAAGTGATTTGTACTAACTCAAGTCTTGTCAATTATTGTTCACCAATTTCATAACATTGAGGTGATATGTATTTTTTCCATACAAAGCTTCATAAAGATCCATTTCAATACTAACATGGTAATTATTATTATAAGCAAATTCAATCACTGCTAAATGCAAATCCCAGTAACAACCAAAATCAATAATGCATATCCTAAGCATATCCTCTTAAGTCTGAATAGTTCTCTCAGACTAGCCATTTGTCTGAGGATGAAAAGCAGTGCTAAAATCTAATCTTATACCTAAAGCTTTTTGTAACTCTCGCCAAAAAATTGATGTAAAGTTTGAATCCCTATCAAAGACTATAGATTCTGATACCCCATATAAACAAGAAATTTTATTAACATATAGCCTGGCCAACTTATCAGTATAATAAGTCTCGTTGATAGGTAAGAAGTGTGCAGATTTGTTAATCTATCTACAATCACCCATATAGCATTATATCCAGTATTATTATGGGGCAATCTAGTCACAAAATGCATATTAATCATGTCCTATTTCAACTTAGGAATGGGGAGTTGTTGTAATAATCCATAAGGTCTTTGGTGCTCAAGCTTTACTTGTTGGCATTTTAGGCATTTAAACATAAATTTTGCAATATCCTTTTTCATTGCACTCCACTAGTACATGCTTTTGATATGATGATACATCTTAGTGGAGATTAGATGAATGCTATAAGCTCCAAAGTGTACCTCCTCCATGATTTCCTTTCTTAGATCATCAACATCCGGTACACATACCCTAGTAACCATCCGTAGAATACCATCACCATCCACTATAAGATCCTTAGCTTGATTATTTTGAATCTCCTCAACTATCTTACATAACTGAGGGTCTTTAGACTAAGCAAGCTTGACTCTCTCCAAAAACATTATTCTAACCTTGAATTCTGCTAGCAAACATCCTAATCTTGATATCTTCCTTAGCAATCCATTGTCAACTAACTCATGCAACTCTTTAATTAAGGTTCTCTTTACAGATTTGATGTGAGAAAGACTACCAAATGATTTTTTTCTTAGAGCATCAGCTAGTACATTAACTTTACCTGGGTGATACAAAATATAACAGTCATAATCTTTCAAAAACTCCATCCATCTTCATTGTCTTAGGTTTAGATCCCTTTACTAAAAATTATATTTCAAACTTTTATGATCAGTATAGATCTCACAAGTTGCACCATATAGATAATGTCTATAAATCTTAAGTGTAAACACCATAACTACCATTTCCAAGTCATGGTTAGTATAGTTTTGTTCATGCTTCTTTAGTTTTTGATAGGCATAAGCCACTGTTGGTATGTGCTACATAAACACAAAACCCAAACCAACACTAGAAGCATCACAATACACCATAAATCCATCAAACCCTAAAGGTAAGGTCAAAACTGGAGTTGATGTTAACTTGTCCTTAACTTGCTAAAAACTATCCTCACACA
This sequence comes from Erythroxylum reticulatum, assembly GCA_025504915.1. Taxonomy (NCBI): domain Eukaryota; kingdom Viridiplantae; phylum Streptophyta; class Magnoliopsida; order Malpighiales; family Erythroxylaceae; genus Erythroxylum; species Erythroxylum reticulatum. The sequence goes on along the minus strand of JANSVA010046478.1, from coordinate 10,585 downwards.
CCTCTAGCCAAACAAATTTAGCATTCTTTTGAGTTAACTTAGTCAGAGGTGTAACTATTCGAGAGAAATATTGAACAAATCTCCAATAATAGCCCGTTAAGCCTAAGAAACTCCTAACCTCAGTAACAGTAGTAGGTCTTCACCATTCTGTGATAGCTTCAATCTTCTTAGGATCCACTTGGATATCATCTTTAGATACCATGTGTCCCAAGAAGACTAAATGATCCAACCAAAATTCACATTTAGAAAATTTAACAGACAACTGATGCTCCCTCAACGTTTGTAAAACCATTCTCAGATGTATCATCAATGAATATAATGGCAATCCTATCCAAAATAGATTTAAACACCCAATTAATCAAATCCATAAAGGCTGCAGGACCATTAGTCGACCTAAAGGACATCACCAAAAATTTATAATGACCTTACCTAGAACAAAGAGCAGTTTTTAGAATATCTTCTTATCTGATCCTCAAATGATGATAATCATATCTCAAATCAATCTTAAAGAATCATTTGGACCTTTAAAGTTGGTCAAATAACTCATCGATTCTTGGAAGTGGATACCTATTCTTTATTGTCACTTTATTTAATTCCCTATCATCACACTTATGAGTGGGAAAGAGATAGAAACATGGGCCCAAGTACCTAAAGCTCCTTAAAGACATATTATCTGACAAACGGACTTGGGATAATAATCAAATAATAGCCACGATCAAAACCTCCAACTCTTTAATTACTAACCATATGCCCCCATAGTTAAAAGATCCAAAGAGCTTTACAATTCCCTATGTAGTTGGTAATTTAAAGATTTCAAAATGTTTATGTGACTTAGGCACAAGTATAAACCATATTCCTTTGATGATTTTTAGGAAATTGAGGCTAAGTTGATAAAGAAATCATTTGACATGGTAGAGGATGTACCTGTAAAAGTAGATAAGTTTATCATTCCTATGGATTTTGGCCTGGTGGACTTTGAAGAGGATTAAAATTATCCGCTAGTTCTTAATATACCTTTTTTGAACATCGAAAAAGCTTTGGTAGATGTCCATAAAGACAACCTCGTCCTTGGGATTGGAGATGAACAAGTGAAATTCAACATGAATAAAGTGTTAAAGAATCAAAATGAGGGTATCTCATCCATGAGAATTGATGAAGTTGAATCTTTAAAGGAGTGAGAGGAAGAAGAATGGATGATAGCAGACATTGAATTTGAATAAGATAAGGAAATCTCTACTCAAGAAACTAAAGAAGAGGAGAACAAAGAACAGAGGATACAGAACATAAAGGATGAAGAAGCTGTTTATGATGTGAAAGAAGAAGGGAAGACAGAGGTGACTGAGGAAGAACAAGCATAGCTCACCCTCTTATAGGACAAACTACTAGATTCAATAAAAGGTTCAGGGAGTTTTGTTATTCTCTATTTTATTAACAGTTTGTTAGTAAAAAGGACATTACTGAACTTAATTGGTTTTCTTAATTTTATTAATATTTTTCTTTTGATTATCTTGCAATTTGTAGCTTATTTACAAGCTACAAAGCTAAAATTAGGCAACATGGGTGGAAGCAAGCCACTAATAATTGATCCTAGCTAAGTTTTAAAAGATGCAAGGTTAAGTTAATGACCATAAATTAGCATATTTGGTAGTTAGATTGACATTATTGTGTAGTTAGATTTGTTTTAAATTCTAAAAATAAGTTTTTAATGATTTGGAATGGTTTGGATTGCTAATTCTCGTACTCTTTTTGAAGCAATTATAAGATAGGGCACTAATCTCGGCCTTCAAGTGAATTTAATTTTAGACAACAACACTGTCACTTCCTTAATTGCCATGATGCGTTTTATGCTCTAACCCTTATCTTTTTATTTTTATTTTGTTCTTATTGTTTATTGCTATTTTGTTTTATTCCCACATTTTGGGTTATTTTTTCTTCTCACATTGAGGACAATATGTTGTCCAAGTGTGGGGAGGATTGTGTGCATTTTATGTTTTTATTTTGAGTGTGAATTTTTCATACTGTATATTAGTCTTGTTTAGATTCTCTTTATGTGACTCGTGTGAATGTGTCAGTGGCTAGGACTTAACGAAATTATTTTAGTTTTACACATAGTCTTTTAGTTTGTAAAGATTTATTAGCTTATGAAATTAGTGTCCTAAGTTGCTTTGGTTAAATATGCATGTTAATTAAGATATAATGTTAGTTCATTCACCCTAGGAATTTGCCACATATATTTATAATTTTAGGTCAGTAGAATAAGTAGCATCGTTAATATCCTTTCATGAGAATAATTTTCTAAAGAAATGAGGTAGGCAATAAAATATGCCAAAAAAGAAGAGAAATTAAAAAAAGATAAAAAAGTGTATTTCTTAAATAAATAACTATTCCGTTGGCATTCGAGTTATGAGTAGAGCTAGTAGCCATTTGAGAATGTGATCTAGCTGAGTAATCGCGGGATATTCATCACAAATGTTTGCCTTCACGTCAAAAGGCTAGAATGACATTCCAACTAAGCCTATAAATAAAAACATGACCTAGTTAAGTAACTAGGAGACATTCATCACAAATTTTTTCCTTTGAGTCAAAAGACTAGGTCAATGTCAATAAAAATTAACAAAAATAATGTCTTGATAAATAAAACCTATTAATCTTTGTGAATAGTTTAAATTTTCATAAAAAGTTACTTAGGGATAGTTACAATTTTGATTGAACAAATAATTATCAATGTGTGTGTGCAAGTGATGGTGGGGAGAATTTGACATTAAGGCCTTGGTTAATATGTATATTTAATCTGAAGTGTTTAGTCACATATTTCATAAGTCAATAACTTAGAATAACTTAAAAGGTTTATGTTTGAAGTTAAATTATATTCGTGAAGTTCAATACCATTGTAAAGGTGACACTCTACCGTTAAGTTATATCTGATTTTTATAGGAGCTATCCGTAATAATGAAATTTCAAAATGAATCTCTTTATCATGATTGCATAGACATGCTGATATGTGTTATTGCTTAGTGAGTTTGTCTTTTGTTTTGTTTCTGCTTGAGGACAAGAAAAAGTTTAAGTGTGGGGATGTTGATAGTTGATGTTTTAGCAGGAATTTTAGTATATCTTTAGTTGTTAATTAATTGATTCATGCATGTTTAGGTTTAGAATTATGTTAGTTGTTTAGATATTTGTGTTTTGAGTGTTATATGGGTTAGAGCATGCTATTGAGCTTTAATTTTGTGTGTTTGAGGTGCTCTGATGTATTTATTAGCGTTTGAGATTAAATATCGAAGAACGAAGAAGATTTTGAGGAAGCCCAGTAGAGGACCAAGGCCACTATCTTGACAGAAGATGATTTTAGTAGGCCAACATAGTGGCCTGCATGATGAAAAATGTGGACCGGCCTCCTAAACTTGATTTTAGCAGGTTATTTCAAAATTTTGGGCCCAAGTAAAACCTAGTTTTTACCCCAATTAGTAAAAGACTATATAAGACAAGATAATTTACCTAAATAAGGGGGCCTTCATTTGTCACTTTGGGAAAGAACATAAGTAAGAGAGAAAAAGGAGAGAAGGGAAAAGACCATATGCAACTGCTGTCCAGCCACTCCAACCCAACCATTTCAAGTTCTTGTCTACTTTCTCTTGTTTATTTACTTCATCTTTATGTATAACTTAGGTTTGAGAATGTTGAACATTAGTTAATAATGTTCTAATTTCATTTTGGGATTGAATCTTGATTCATTTTGTTACCTATTTGCTTTTGATGTTAATGAAATTGTTTGGGTATTATGATGTTTATGTTTAAATATATGTCAATAATAAATCAAGGGAGTGAGTCGATAGTAATCGGATTAGGTTGGGTAACGAGAGTTAACAACCTAATAAATCATGCAATTATCAAATTGATAATCATACGAAGGGAGACCATGTGTAAGGACCTGATTGTCTATTAGATTCCTTAAAAACTAATTGGAATGTGGGCTGTTTTTGTTAATCGAGAGATTGCAAAATTAGAATTTTGGAGTCAATTAAGGTTAATTGATTAAATCTTGAGAGAACCCTTCAAAATTCTATGACTGATACAAATTACATCGAAAATATTTAGGATAGCAAAATGAAAATAGATAAATCCCATCTTCTCACAATTCTTTGATCTCATCTTGTTGTGATATATCAATTGTTAAGTGGTTGTGCTCCATTTTGATTTACTTGTCTTAATTTCATAATTTTATTTTCATTTAATCCCTACTCGATTGTTTAATTTTTTATCTTTATTTTCTTTTAAATCATTTTTTCATAACCTTAGACAAAGTTAGGATTTGAGTAGTTCACTAATTCCTTGTGGGATCGACACCTCAACTACTATGCATACAACCCGTGCACTTGTGGAACATTAAAGGTTTTATAAGATTATAACTTGCTCAACATTGATCTAATAATTCAAATTAAAGTTGAATTTAATATAAAATATTAAAATAATAGTAACAATTTAAATTCTGTTTTTGAAAGAGTTTATATCTCTTCATCATTGAAAATTCCAAATTCTCCAACACTATTTAAAGACTCATAAACCATACTTTTACCCAAAATGTTTGTATCAACATCTTTTACTACATTTAAATAAATTATAGATCAGCAATGTATGAAATTTTTTTCTATTACAATACATTATAGTTTTAATTTTTAAATAAGTACAAATTAAGATATCAATTGACTATTAGTAGATGTTTTTAATTTATTCCTTATGAAAAATGCATTTTCTTTATATATTGTCTTTTCAAGTTCATTACAATCAAGATCAAGAAATGATTCTTCTTCTTCATTCCAAAAAAATCAGTATGGTCAATGCTGTCAATATCAGTTAGATCTATGTTCTTTTCTTACAAAAAGAACTAGATATATAATAGAGAAACTATAAAATCATTAATGAAAAGTATAATAACTATAAAATATAATTTAATTAATAAAATGTTTATTCTTCATCGTCATATTATAAGTAACATAAACAATATCACTGGGTCTTTGTTGTTTCAAACAATTTCATTTTTTATATGAATATGTTAAAAAAGATGCTCCAATTACATTTATAAGTGGATGCAAAACCTATTTGATTGAGTAATCTAATAGCAATTTTTCTCAATGTAGGAGAAGTTTCACTAACGAAGCTCCATTACTTATATGAATTTTAAATGAATATTTATAAAAATAATAAATATATTATTAATAAGTAAAAGATGAGACTAAAAAGTATGAAAACTTATCATGATGCATTTTTTTCATTATAAGTTCTCTCTTTCTAGATGATCTAGCAAAACTCCCAAAACCTTGAAAATATAACAACTTTATTTACTTCCTTTTAGAGAAGATACATTTGGATTCAATCTTATTAAAAAGGTCACCTAAAAGATCAACATTTGTACATACATCTCCACTATATAATCAATAAGAATTAAGAAAGTAAGCTACTAATTGGATCCTTTAAGTAAGATGCTTATTCCATTGTTGGGTAAGAATATATGTATAAAGCTTGTATAATTTCTCTAATTTTTTGTTAATTCTATACACACCATCATAGATACACCAAATATGCTTCTTATTTGAGTCAACAATTCTTAACAATCTTATAAATAGAGTCACAATATTCATAATAATCTAGTAATCATCTCAAAATTTATTATCTAAAATAATAGTTTTCATGTATTTTCCTTTCACATCCTTTGATAACTTATAACTTGAAAAGTGTTTCAAATTTTGAAATACCCCTTTATGATTAATAGACTTTTCAAAGTTATAAATATAGTTGCAATCCTAGTAGTAGTAGAACTCATAATCTCAACTTAATCTTTTTTTCTTAATATATACAAAAATGTAATATGATTATATATAAAAATTATGATCTTAGATAGCAAGATTAGAAATATGGTCTATACGAATAATATCTTTTAATACAAAATTTATAAAATAAGCAATGCTATACTTTGATTGTAACAAGTACCTAGTTGATATATAATTAGCATCAATATCTGTAGAGATATGCACAATATTGTTTAGTTCAACCCACCAGGGATGTCAATGGGTTGGACTGGAGTGTGGCCATCGGTTGGGTCACTACCGAATGGGCCAAACCCGGCGCGTCATATATATATTTTTAATAAAAAGTAAAAAACGACATCATTTTTGACAATTCATTTTTAACAAAATGATGTCTTTTTTGAAGGAATAGTCAGGCCACAACTCATGGCTGCCCGTGGTCCTATCGGGACAACCATGGTCAGCTCATAGTCCGCCCTTGAACCATTCAAACCGGGCCAAAATCGGGCCGATTTTGCCATCCCTATAACCCATTTGATCATTTTGAAAAATAACTAAAAATAAAATATGAGCACTTTTTACCATATTAAAAGTGTCAATAGACTTGATAAAGTTATTCCAACATTATAATAAACTAAGAAATTAATTAACATTTGTTATCTTTAGTTAGTCCATCCATTTGCTATAATAGTGTATCTTGTTGTTCCCTAACTAGACTTATACGTATCTACAATTAACTAATATTACTTTTTTAAACCTTGAAATAAAGACACACGAATCTCATTATAAGAAGGTACCTTATATCCTATACCTATTATTATTGTAATATCTATTACTTTTTAAAAAAAGGTGAATCTAAAGCATTTTAAAGAATATATTAATGATAGAACCATCTAGTGTAAGCTCTTTTACATCATAAAACAGCGTCCTTATCAATCAAAGACGTTTTAAACTAGGTAGAGAACTAAGAGTGGATTTTGAAGGGAAATAACAATTTATGTCAACAATAGCTTTGCCTTTTCCTTTATCTAATACTTGTTGTATATCATCATCTCCAATTGAACTAAAGGAGGCTTCAATTGATATTTTAATGAACATAAAATATAATTACTACTAATGAGTTTATTATTTTGATGAAATTTTAGTGAAAAGTCATGTAAAAACAAAATGAAGTTATAAACTTAAGAAGATAGTTTACGAAATTAACAAAGAAAAGTTAAAGTTTGTAACCATCAAAATGAATATTGAAACAAGAAGAAAGGAAAATCAAGGCTCATCAATGTCATTTTACATCTTACATTATTAATTGTAATATTACTTCGCTAATTTAATAATCTCAAAGGTTCAAAGGTTCAAAGGTTCAAAGGTTCATTGTGTATAAATATTTTATCTTACTTCATTGCATGAGTCTTTACATTCATCAAGAAGCATCAGAGCTTATGGTTTCGTTATAAAAACCTCTTAATCTTTGAAACACTCTTTAAGGAAGATTGTGGAAAGTATTTAAATCATAATTTTATTAAACAATTTGGTTTTGAGCATTTGAAGTTGTTAAAATCATGTTTTTATGATGCTTGGTTGACCAATATATATTAAGGTTGTTAAATTTGATGTGTTGAGAGTTTGTTATAACATTGGTTAATGTATTGGTGGACTAATGATCCATATTGGTTATTAAGATATTAGTCGACTAATGATCCATATTGGTTAACCAATATGCCTATTAGTCGACTAATATCTTAATAACTATTAAACCTGGTACTTTTAATACACACTAGTTGACCAATAATCTATAACTAGCCGTTGTAATGTCTATTTTTAACTACACCTGCTAGGAAGGGTACCAAAACTCTATAAATAGGTGCTTTGAAAGGACCCATCCAAAAGTTACTCTTTTAGAACCCAAGTGGAGCCCTCCCGACGACCTCACGGTAGCTCTCCAATCAATATCTAACTCAATCGAAGGGTTCCCACAAAACTAAGCCATAAAGGCTACATTTTGACATTTCCAAAATTTTCAAAAGCCTTGTAAAATTTCAAAACAATTCTATATTCACACAAATTTCTCAATTACAAATTTCGGACTTCAAGTATACTAACAAGCAACCCCAAACTAATAATTATCAACAAACTACAATAAATTTTAAAAAGCTAAAACATATTCATGCATTTCATTTAAAATCTTTTATAAACATTCATTGTTACATAAATATACATATCAAAATGACATAAGCACAGCAGCATCCGATGATATAATCAATCTTGCGGCAAAGTCCCCATTACTGCAACACCTGTACACATACCTGGGTTGGTTTATTTAAAAACATAAAAATAAGGGTGAGCTAAATGAGCTTAGTGAATGTAATCAATTTACCAAAAAAATTAAAATTTTCACAACAATATAACTACAATATTCCCATATAATCATAAAGCACATAGTAAAGCATTTGTCATAACAATTTATTTATGAATCATTGAATAAATTTTTGTAAAACACAATTTTAATTTTTTTCTAAAATACTATTTCGAAAGACTTTTTCAAAATTGAACTCATCATATAAAAATTTCCATTTTCCTTTTTCCCTTTTCCTTAACCAATAAACAGTGGTGGCAATAAGTTTTTTGAAAACTTTTATACTAAAAATAAGTCAAATATTAGTTTCTTTACCATACAGTGCACTAGGTCTAAAGTCACGTAACTGATTCTGCATCACTTACTTGCGACTGGTTAATCACAATTACAGAGTTGGTTCTACATCGCTTACACGTAACAGGTTAACCGTTATAGACTGATAGTTATGGAGCTAGTTCTGCATCGCTTACACGTAACAAGTCACGGAGCTGATTCTACATCACTTACCTATGACTAGTTAACCACTATTTACGAAGCTAGTTCTACATCACTTACCCGTAATAGGTTAACCACTATAAATATACCGGTATAATAACATGTATAAAGCCTAGTGGTGTACCATAGGCAAAAGCAACTTTTACCTTTACGACTCATCTTATTTTCTAAAACAAGTATGGGAGGATTCATAATTTAATTATTTCAATTTAACTCCCAATTATATAAAAGTTAACCTTCAAATTAAAACTCATACATTGGTAAAGCATGACTCATATAATGCTAAAGTATAATCTTATGCTAGCAACATTCACTTGTAAAATATCATTTGCATAAAACTCAGTATAAATATTCATTTCATGATCAAATGAAAACCATTTGCATAAAATCAATTTAAAGAACTCTCACATGTTATTAAACTAGCAATTTGTGAGTTTATATGACTTCATTCTTTTGCAAAGAATTAAGTCATATAAAATAGTTAAAATACACCCACAACTTGCTAGTTTCCTTTTCACCTCTTCAAATTCCGTCAATTGGTTTCATTTTTTGATTCGAAAACCTGATACGAATACATTCGACTCTTTAATACATTTTCTAACCAAAAACACCATAAACCAAGTCGACATCATTACTTTCCACCTACACTCCATATACTAATTTTTTTCTAGCTAATATCATAACACTTCTTCTAATCATTCTAATACCACAAATACACTTAATGACCATCCTTAATCACATTCACATGGTCATTACATCGTAACCATACTTTTATACCAAAAATATCCTTAAGGATAAAATTAACATGTTTGACAATAAACTTTTCCAATTCAATTCCATTTGATTTTTAACACTTAAAACCAATCCAAATTCACTTCCAAGACATTTTAATACACACATTTAATCCATAAATTTTCTTTAACAAATTTTTACAAAATCAAGCACTCTTGGCTAAATTTTAACCAAAACCAATTCCAAATCAATTCTTTTTTATTTCTTTACTTCATTAGCATCAAAATCATGCTATAAACATCGTAGAACATCAAATTAAGAGTTTGGATCATATCAAATTAACAACCCTAGCCATGGACAAAAACTCATCCAATCATTTCCATGGTTTTCTTTCATTCTTTCATCATTAAACTAACTTCCCAATGTCATTCATTAATTTAAATCATCAAATGACGAAATAAAACACTTTAGGCAATAGATATCACCTTTGACCAAGTTTGAACAGGGCTTCACACATTAGGTTTTCTTAAGTTTCTTCTATCAATTGCTTCCAATGTAATAAAACCTTGATATTAGATTTAAAAAATGGTGTAATTTACACCATCAAAACCAAAGCTAACCTTTAACCCAACAAATCAAAATTTTTAACAAGATTAGTAAGCTTACTAACCCATTTTATTCTTCTTCTTCACTTGAATGGATATGGAATTTTATTGGATGCTTGATTGGAAGTAGAAGAGCATGAAAAATGGTTTGGATCATTCCTCCATAGCCATTGTCGATCCTCTCTTCTCCTTTCTCTTTTCTTTTCTTTTCTTTTCTTTTCTTTTTTCTCTCTCTTACCTCCTTTTTCTAACAATGGCCGAACCCACCTTGCTTCTCTTTTATTTTATTTTAATTTTTAGGCTCTTTAACAATGCTTTCCTTTTACTTTCATTATAATATCTTGCCTCCTAAAATTGTTAAGAGATTAAACTGTTAAATTGAGTCACATGAGTTATTTCATTTAAGAATTTATGAGGTGCACTTCATTCACATGCATAATATTCATATGCACATATGAATCATTATTTAGAATGCAATCAATTGACATATTACGGGGTATGGACTGAAAATGAATGTGATAAGAATGTGCATTCCCAATGTTTTGCATTTTGATTTACCAATAACATGAATTGATGGATTATAATTAGTGAATTGGGAA
>JANSVA010046431.1:0-13264 GCA_025504915.1 Erythroxylum reticulatum | reverse complement strand
TCACCCAAAATTACAACTTATTTTTCAGGACCGAGAGAGTAAACTCCTAGCTCCAGAAGGACTTTTCCTGCCGTGTAAATCGTGTTGGAAAGAGAGGTCATGGCTCACAGGTCGGTCAGTTGGGCCTTTTTGTATTGGATTTCTTTTGGAGTAGTGTATAAACAGTGAACTATGACAGATATGTAAATTTCTGATTTTGATGAAATGAAATAAGGAAAGTTTATAGTTTCAAAAAGGTAGAAAGTTTATAGTTTCAAAAAGGTAGTGATTTTGATATTGATGTATGATTATTATTATGCCATGTGAAGTAATGTAGTGATTTTTTGTAGCTCACCCTTGTCGTAGGATATGTATCAGAATGACCTACGGGCGTCCCGGTGTATACCCTGCGGTAAGGGGGCGCTACATTAGAAACATGGTAAGTCTATATCCTTACATTCATTTCTATAAGCTTAAGAAGCTTGCCTTATAAGGTGAAACTAACCTGAAACATTTGTCCACCAAAAGATTTCTTCCACCATATGCCAATACACCAAACTACAAACCACCCTTATTTCCACCACCAAAACTGACCAATTCCACTCCACCATAAAAATTCATCTCTAGCTAAAATTCAACACCAAACTGAGCCTTGCCTTCACCAAATACTAAATCACCCAAAACTCAAATGAGATGCTTCAAATGCCAAGGATTTGGACACTTCCAATTTGAATGCCCAAATAGAAATATCATGACCATTGAAGAAATTGAAGAAATTCATAATTAAATGTTTGTTTGTGATGAGGCCGAAAGTGATAATGAATTTTTTGAGTCTTGTGAAAATGCTGAATGTGATGGTGAGTTAGAAGGAGAAATGCTTGGGATTCTTAGAATGTTGAGTGGAGAAAAAAATGAGAGTGATTGGAGAAGAAAGTCTTTGTTTTATTCTAGGTGTTTGTCAAAAGGAAAGTTGTGTGAACTTGTAATAGATAATGGAGCTTGTGAAAATGTTGCGTCAAATGAAATGGTAGAAAAGTTAGCTTTAAGGATCGAACCGCTTCCAAGTCCTTATAAGTTGACATGGTTAGACAATAAGCATGAGATTAAGGTTGATAGGAGAAGTCTGGTGCCATTTTCAATTGGCAAATATGTTGATGAGATATGGTGTCATGTAATTCCTATGAGTGCTTGTCATGTGCTTTTAGGTCATCCATGGTTGTATGATAGAGATGTGCAACACCAAGGAAGAGCCAACACTTATTCTTTGTTCTTTAAAGGATAAAAGTTCACACTCAATCCTATGCCACCGGAGCAAGAAAGAAGAAAAGTCAAGATGATCAAACTTTAGCCTTGATGACAAATGAAGAAAAAGAAGAGATTATCCAAAGCCTACCATCACACATTCCCTTTAACCTTGAAGAAGCCAAACTGAGCCCCCAAAAGCCACTTTCCCCTGAGGTACAATCCCTAATTCTTGAGTTTAGTATAGTTTTCCCAAAAGAGCCTCCTAAAGGACTCCCTCCTTTAAAGAAAATCCAACATGAAATAAACTTTGTCCAAAATGCTATCATACCCTATAAGCAATCTTGTAGAATGAACCCAAGAGAGCATGATGAGTTGCAAAAACTTATTGATCAGTTGTTAGAGAGAGGTTTCATTCGACCAAGTACTTCTCCATGTGTTGTTCCCGCCATTATTTTTCCTAAAAAGAATAGAAAATGGAGGATGGTTATTGATTCAAGGGTTGTCAACAAGATAACCATCAAATATAGATTTCCAATCCCAAGGTTGGATGACATGTTTGATCAGCTTCATGGAGCTAAGGTATTTTCTAGACTTGATCTTGCTAATGGGTTTCATCAAATTAGAATGAAAGAGGGTGATGAATGGAAAACTGCTTTTAAAACTAGGGAGGGTTTATATGAATGGTTGGTTATGCCGATAGGACTTTCAAACTCTCCTTCTACTTTTATGAGATTAATGAATGAGGTTTTGAACCCATTTCTTGCTAAGTTTGTTGTGGTTTATTTTGATGACATTCTAGTGTATAGTGGTAGTTTACATAAGCATGTCATGCATTTGAGGTTAGTTTTTGAAGTGCTTAATAATGAGAAGTTGTATGCTGATGTGGAGAAGTGTCATTTTTGTGATTCATCTATTTCATTTCTTAGCTACATTGTTTCTAGTGATGGAATAAGTATGGATCCTTCTAAAGGGCAAGCCATTATTGATTGGTTGACTACTGGGAGTTTGTTTGATTTTTGGAGTTTTCATTGGTTTTGTTCATTCTATAGGAGGTTTATAAAGGATTTTAGTTTAATTACAAGTCCCATTACTGATTGCATGAAGAAAGGTGTTTTTAATTGGACAAGTCAAGCTCAAATTGCCTTTAATACTCTTAAAAATATGATAACAAAAGCCCTGGTTCTTGCCCTGCCAAATTTTGATGTTCCATTTGAATTAGAATGTGATGCTAGCATTGTTAGAATAGGAGCTATTTTAAGTCAAGGAGGAAAACTGATTGCATTTTTTAGTGAAAAGTTGTGTGATGCTAGAAAGAAGTATTCTACTTATGACCAAGAATTTTATGCATTGGTTAGAGCTCTTAGACATTAGTGTTCCTATTTGATTGCTAATTCATTTTGGTTGTGTATTGATCATAAGTCTTTGAAATATATACAAACACATTCACAATTGAATAGGAAGTATGATAGTTGGATGGAATATTTGCTATCTTTTGACTTTATGATCAAGCATAAGTCTGGCCATACTTATGTTGTAGCAGATGCACTTTCTAGGAAATATTATTTGTTGAGCTCCATGCATGCTCATATAATAAGTTTTGATAATATTAAGGAGTTGTATAAGAAAGATGATGATTTTGGGGAAATTTTTTAGAAGTGTAAATTGGCCGGAGGTAGTTTTCAAGATTATGTGGTTCACAATGGTTATTTGTTTAAACTTGATGTTTGTTGTGTTCCAAAATGCTCTCTTAGAGAAGCAATTTTGAGAGAAGTGCATGGATGTTGTCTAGTCGGCCATTTTAGTAGAGAAAAGAATTATGAATTCGCCTGTTCTAAATTTTTTTGGCCCAAAATGCACAAAGATGTGACTAAGCTTGTAGGAGGATGCAACACTTGCCAACAATCAAAGATGATAAGTCAATCCCATGGTCCATACATACCCTTGTCGACTCCTAATGCATCATGGGAGGATGTAAGTATTGATTTATCCTTGGTCTTCCTAGAACAAGGAGAAACTTTGATTCCATAATGGTTGTGGTTGATAGGTTTAATAAAATGGCCCATTTTGTAACTTATAGTAGGACTAATGATGCATCCCATAACATGAATTTATACTTTGAAAATATTGTAAAATTGTATTGAATTAAAATTTGTTAGCCATTTTTGGAGACATTTGTGGGGTAGGTTAGGAACAAAACTTAAATTTAGTACTTCTTTCCATCCACAAACTGATGGACAAACTGAAGTAGTAAATAGGAGTCTTGAGAATATTCTAAGGAGCCTACTGAAAGGAAGAATCAAGAATTAGGGCAACGTGCTAGCTCATGTCGAGTTTGCCTACAATTGTTCCAAAAATAAGACTACAAATTTATCTCCATTTGAAGTTATTTATAGTACTAATCCTCTTGTGCCTATTACTTTGAATCAAGTCACATTTAGCTTTCCATCAAACATTCAAGCTGAAAATAGGGCCCAAGAAATTTTCAAGCTACACGAAAAGGTCAAGGCCCATATAATGAAGTAAAATGAAGAGTACAAGTTTAGATAAAAGTTGAAGAAGCTCGTGGAATTTAAAGAAGGTGACTTAATTTGGGTTTACTTAAGGAAGGAAAGGTTTCCGCCCAAAAGAAGATCCAAGCTTATACCAAAGGCCGAAGGCCCATTCAAGGTTTTGAAGACGCTTAACCAAAACGCCTACTAGATAGATTTGCCAAGCCACTATGGAATTTCAAATTCATTCAATGTAAGTGACTTAGCAAAATATGTCAAAGATACAATGCTTCCAAATGAAAATGTTCAAGCCTTTAAAGATGGGGATGATGATGGAGGACCATCCATGTTAGCCATCGAAGATATTGAAGCAATGGGCCTTGGAGTAGAAAAGGAAGCTGCTGATCAAGAAACCACTGATTAAGAAATCAAAGAAGAAATTGGGCTGAGTTGTTTTATAAAGTTTCAGGCCTTATGGAAACCATTTGGGAACTATAAAGCCTTGATCCAATCTGATTTAATTGAAGCTCATTCCCATGCCATTAAAGAGTCTAAGGCCTGCCAAAAGAAATCAACTTACTTCCCAATAGAGTGACTTATTGGCCAAGTTTCAACTATCTTATCTATCATTAAATTTGCATTTAATAAGAGCTACTTAATGCTCATTTAGTGTCATATTTAATTAGCTGCTTTTTATTTTAATAACAAGTTAATGACAGATGTTATGAGCCATATTAAGTATGTTTTAAAGTCATTTAAATTCATAAAGAATGTGTGGTTGGACTGCATGTGGTCATCCACATTCTTCTAGCTTTTGTTTGCTTATTTAAGTCAAGTTTCTTTCCATATGTAAGATTTGGGAATTAATAAAAGAGTGAGAGTTTCCTTTCAAGTTTTTGCTACTCAAATTTCTATTTTTTTTCTTTATTTTACTTGTTAATTTCTTTTGGGTTCATAGCAAACCAATTGCTATAATTTAGGTTTGATTGTTCTCCAAAAAACACTCAATTTCTACACACATTTCATTCTACCACCTAGTCTGACAAACCTTTACTAAATCAATCATATCTTCCAAACCAAACATCCAAATTGAGTCAAACTTGAACCATTGGAAAGCTGACTCAAAGACCTTCAATTCCACTTCTTATTGTTTTTATCTTTGGTTTAATAAAATTCTGATTGTTTATGATATTTGGATTCAATGTGATTGATTTGATCACTTACATAATTCTGTGATAGATTGAAAGGGTGAATCGAATGAAAAATAATTAAATTGGGATAACGAGAGTTCGGTGACTTACTAAAAATGAGAAATCTATCAAATCTATAATTGTGTGAAGAGAGATCTCATATAATTTCTCGAGAGTCTGGAAAACTTCATATCTAATTAAGGGTTGGATAAATTGTGAATTGAGAAATTGCAATTTTCCAAAATCTAATTAGGGTTTATAGTTTAGGTCTATTGGTTATAACTCAAGAGAGAGTAATGAACCCTAGGATCATCCAAGACCAATAATCTGACAACCCATAATTAATTGGATTAGTATTGAAGATAAGAAAAAATTCCTGTTTCTCTTGATTGGTAGTTCCTTAGGTTGATTCTTGATGTATATGTTGCAATTTGCTGATTTGTTAGTAGTTCATGATTAATTCTTGAATTGAGTTTTTTTATTGAATTGCAACATTGTTTTAGTTTAGTTAAATTTGAAATTTTGCGATTTGTTTTGGCCTTAGATTTTAGGATTAAATTAACCCTCTTCGTGGGATAGACAACTAATATACTACACGAATGACCCGTATGCTTACGGAATATTGAGTTTAAAATATTAAAACCACACATATTAGAAAACTGTGATCACATGTGCATTTTTTTTATGAAAAGAAAAGAATGTATTTTGTAAGAACAATGGTTATCATTTGAAAAGAAAAGAAATTGTTTTCTTTTATGGTGGTTAATATTTGTATAAATTTTTTTAATGGAAACCAGTAACACTCATTGATCTCGTTTAAATCACACTCTATGTTATATTTCTAAATAAAACATCCCAAGTGCACACTCAAGGGCTTCAGTAGCAGGGACTCCACCTCGTGAGTAGTCAACTTCGTCAAGTGCTGCTATGTAGGCATATTTTTTCTTTGTACATATTTTTGAGAACTATTGCATATCCTTGAACATGTTTTGGAATATACATTTTTGTAAAAAATGAATGTGTATAAAGGTTTTTTTATAATGGAAATTTTGTTTTAGCTTTTCAAATTTTATTAATGCAACTATTTGAGACTGCCTCTGACTAGATTTGAAGTCCACAATTTGGAGTAGAGAAACAGATGTGATCATAGAAGTGTTTTGAACATGTACATGGACTTTTAAATTTTGTTTGGTATGTCAAAATACAGTTGTTATGCTGTCAAAAATTTTAATAAACTGAAAAACAAAACTCTATTGTTTACATTTCTTATTGTTAAGTTGAAGCTTTCCTTAATAAGGGCAATAGGCTTAGCTTCAAGTGAACTTTTCAGCCAACTTGGATATCGACCAGAGAGCCACCGTGGAGTGTCAAGTAGGTATCCTAGTCATTACAAGATAGGAGCCCACCAATGTTGGTAATATATGTCAACTTTTAAAAATTGGTTGCCTCCTTTGTGGTTTAAGGTTTTTATGTTGTTTTAAAAGTGAGGTGACTAATAAAATGTTGTGATTTACATGCATATGATTTCATAAATTAAAAGATTTACACATTTGCATTTTTTTGAATACACAGCACGATGCACAAATGAGGTCGTGGGTGTCCTAAAAGAGCCATTCCAACGACTTCTGCACCTAAGTCACGTTCTACACGAGAGGATGACCACATTCTCAATTCAACAAATGCCTCTATGAACCAACCACATTTTCAATCATCAGGGTCGGTAGAACCAGCCGTGGTGAGTTTTAATGCAAATCAGATGGCTCAGATTCTTGCCACAGTGATGTTGTAGTCAAGTGAAAGTGTGGAAGCTTCTGGATGCACAATTGAGCACATCTGTAAATTGGGCACCAAGACTTTTTACAGTAGTGGAGATCCTTAGAGTGTGCTCATATAGTTAGATTAGTTCACGAAGATATACAGAGTTATTGGATGCATAGATGAGCACAGAGTTATGTTCTCCACCTTCCTCCTTGAGGACAAGGCTAAAGATTGTTGTGAAGCCATTGAGAGACGACATTTAAATCGGGTATCTTGGGCAGAATTTTAGAGAGAGTTCAAAGACAGATTTTACCCATAAAGTTTTAGGGATGAAAAGATAGAGGAATTCTTCCTTTTAGAATAAGGTTATACATCAGAGATAGATTATGAAAAGAGATTATCAGAACTTTTGAGAAGTGTTCCATTTATTGTTGATAGTAAAGAGCAGATATGTAAGAGGTTAGCTATAGGCTTGAGTCCTAGAGTACGGATTCACCTATCATTAGATTCACATATAATCTAAAGGGAATTAGTTAAAGCTGCAGTAAAAGTGGAGAGAAATGCAACAATAATCATTTAAAGTTTAAGATTGGAACAAAAGCGCAACGTATTAGTTAGTTCATCTCAGGGTTCGGTCAAGAAAAATAAGTCAAGGTGTACTGGTGGCAGGAGGTTTAGTAGAGGTAGATCATCCAGCAAGGATCCTTTAGGTCACCCATTAGGCCCAAAGACTCTCATAATAATAAGACCCCAATTTTAGAGTATGTTACTTGTGGAAAAAAACATTTAGTTGAATGTCGGATGAATATGCCGGGTTGCTTCCATTGTGGTCAAGAGGGTCATTTCATTAGAGATTGTCCATAGTTAATCACTACAAAGAGGTTGGTGGTTGGATATTTAACATCTCTACAAGCTAAAGGGGGGTTACAGATAGGGGGCTAGGGTTCTTAGACTAGACGGTCGAGTTTTACTAGATCTGATAAAGGTTTCAGGGGTAAGGTGGGCCTTTACAGGATAGGAAGGTAGACCTCGTACATAAGCCAAGTTTTGCAGTCACTCAGCAGGAGGCTGATGCCACACCAGAGGTAATCACCGATATGATTACTGTTTTTGATCATAATGCATATGTTTTAGTAGATCCTGGAGCTACACATTGTTTTATGTCTATGGATTTTTTTTGTAAAATTGAGTGTTGAACCTCGGTTGTTAGATGTTGGGGTAGTAGTTTCCATTCTAGCCAGGAAAGTACTCTTCATTGAAAGAGTGTTCGTAGATAGTAAAATACTAATTGGAGGTAAGGAATTCCCATCAAAACTTATCATAATGGATATCTAGGATTTTGATGTTATTCTCGAAATGGATTGGTTATCCCACAAAATGAGTAGTGTTAGATTGTTTTAAAAAGAAGGGGTGAGTAGATTAAGGAAATTAGAAGTGATATTTCGTGGGTTACAGAAAGTTCTTTCCACTAGTATCCTGACTAACATGATAGCCAATATAATGGTCCATAAAGGATGCCAGGGATATTTGGCTTATATGATTGAATAGAATAATAATAAGGTGTAACTAAAAGATATTTTGGTGGTCAGACAGTTTCCTAATGTGTTTCTGGAGGATCTTCTAAGATTACTCCTAGATAGGATAATAAAGTTTGAGATAGATATACTACTAGAAACCCAACCAATTGTAATTACTCTATGCAGAATGGCTCCAGCGGAGTTAGAGGAATTGAAAATGCATATAGGGGAGTTGATAGATAAGGGTTTTGTGAGACCCAACACTTCTCTATGGGGGGCTCCAGTCTTATTCATGAAAAAGAAGGATGGGAGTTTAAGGTTTTGTATCGACTACAAATAACTGAACAGAGAGAAGTTCGCAACTAATATCTGCTCCTGAGGATTGATGATTTGTTCAATCAGTTATAAGGATCCAAGGTATATTCAAAAATTAATCTAAGATCAAGTTATCATAAGTTGAAAGTCTATAGTGAAAACATTTTGAAAACTACCTTTAGGATGAGGTACGATGTAACATCCTAATCCACCCACCCATAGATATTGTCTGTTTTGGGTTGTCCCTCGGGCCAAACCCCTCACGATTTTGCTCTTCCCACCCTTGGGAAGATGTCATGACCTAGTACCACATCGGGCTCATAACAACCGCCAATAACCGAGCTAGAGAAACTAATGGTATCCTTAATCTGATTATGCAAAGCTAACGGAATATCTTTTTTTAAAAAAAAATTAAGGCAGCACAATGGTTGTATTTTAGAAATCCCAAAACCTGTAATCAATTTTAAACACACTTCTATATTCATATCTAATCATAACTGCACTTTAAGGTCCATTCAAGGCAATTTCAACAACAGTATTAAAAGCTCATACATAAGGTCTTTTACAAACTACAAGATAGTTGGGAGTTAATTTATAAAGTCATAAAGTATATCAACATAACCAATCTAATAAAAATAGTAGTTCATGAGCCACTATACAACAAAAGTATAAATAGAGACTGCCCATGTGTAGTAATGTCCCGAAAATATCAAAGACCACACGATACACTCAGAGCCTTAAGCTTACCAAATTGACCTGCATGGTTGGAAAGTGGAAGGGGTAAGTACATTATGTACTCAGTGAGCAGGAAAAATATATATCGCAAATAGAACTTGATACACACCAAAAGGTTGTAGATAACCTATAAAGTGAACATACATAATATAAAAACACATAGGCCTAGCCTATGACTCATCGTATATTGATTAAGAACCAGATAGGCTAAGCCTATTAATCACCCATCCAGCGAACATAGTTCCAGTTCCAATACACAAATGTATAAAAACATCAGATGTATAAACCAAATCTTGTCAAAAAAATTAATATCAGAATAAGCCAAAACAATTATGTATGTCGCTACTAGTTGGCTAAACTAATTTGCAAACCCACCGATTTCCAGTGTTGGCTCGACTTTCATCTGTGATGATTCCGGACTACAGTTGACAAGAGCATCACGACCCTAGATGATGACCTCATCGGTGTCTAGACCCTGGGTATGGAATCACCCGCAAGTCTCGTAGAAAAGTGTCGATACATAGACTCGACTTTTCTGTACTAGCGTCAAAGGTATAAGGGTCATTTAACCAGTTGTGCCTAGCACACAATTGGCCAATCGTCTCCTCACCAATTACTAAAAATCATATATAAAAATTAAGTAGAAAAATCAAATAAAGCATCATGTTTTTATTTATCGGTCCAGCCGATAAAATGAAACCATACCATAGCTCTAAGCTAAAGTAGAGCAAATACATGCAGAATACATGACTCAGTTGTGCATTTGTAAATTCCAAAACACTGTTTTATGCAATAAAATTCATCTTTTAAAATGCAAATGTAAAGTTTTTCAAAAATGTATTTTCAAAAAAATAAGATGTTATCCATTGCATTTGGTTTGCATGTTTGTTAAAAGTAATATCATTTCTCAAAATATGAAATTAAACCATCAGAAAGCATTGTCGTTTGCACTTTAAACATAGATTTGTTAAAAACAATATTATTTTCCAAAATATGTAATAAAATATCGGTTTCAAAAACAATGTTGAAACATTATTTCATACAATAAAAGTTATCTTTTATACTCCGAATGCATAGTTGTTCAAAACAATGACGTTTATTAAATACCTAAACATATCGAATCCATTTGAAATCCAATTCTACCATATGCTGCCTATGTTCAAAATTCATATACTAGTCGTCATACTTGTCTTAGGATGTTCTAATCCTATTTGAGAAATACGGTTTCCCCAACTCACCTTCAAAGAAGGTATACACTCTTTTAGCTTTAACAATCCTCGATACGAGCTCCTTGATTCATAGCTTTCGAGCCTTTATACGTAAAAATATATGCGATGAAATTACTACTTAAACATAAATTTCATATTTATACACCCTTACATAAGTATATAAAACACAATATCACTCCCTATAAGCTCTAGAATCTGACCATTAAACTTCTCACAGGTTTACTTTTTTATTAGTCACAATAGCATTTCTTTTGCATTTTCTAAGGCATTTAACACCTTTTATCCCATACTTACTCATTTTCAAAACATAATTAAGCACATCTTTATCCAAGCATATTAGGCCTTTGCTTTTCAATCTAACCAACAATTCAAGTTCACTCTAAGTAAACATAAAAGTGTTTTCCAATGCATACCATTATAAAGCCTTAAATCCTAAATCAAGTTTACTTAGACATTTTATCAAACACTTAACCTGCATGATTTTCAAATCACATTTCTAAGAATTTATCATAATAATCCATGCTCCTATCATGTCATATAGTAACACTTCTAATCAATGACACATTCCACCACTCCATTCAAACCAATTTCCTTCATTTAAGCTACATTTTAGCAATTGTATAACTCATTACATTAATCCACCTCTTCATGATCATTTCAACCCAATCCTTAACCAACATACATCTTCTCCATTCTTCATAATAAATTCATAGCATACATGTATAATTAATACCATAGAATTCATTTAGACCATGAATTTCAAAAGATATTAAAAAATTAACAAACTTTCACCAAAAGGGGGAAATTTCAGTTTTGACACATTTGATTCATCTAAACGATGTTTCATGCATATTCAAGCATGGAGAACAACATATCTTAACACCAAACTCAAAATCATAATGTAGAGAGATGAGATAAAATTTATCTAAACCTTCCTTTCATGATATATTCAAATCCTTTGAGATTTTCTCAAATATAATGATAGATTTAAGTTCCTTGACCCCAAATTGCCTTAGAACACCTTGATTGAGGTTGAAGAATAAAAAAGATGGTAAAATTTTAGGTGATGGGCGAAACCCTCTTCTCCTCCTCTCTTCTCCTTTCTTCTTCCTTTCTTTTAATTAAAATAACATGTTTTACATCTTCACTATAGGATGCGCGACCTTACATAGAGAAGGGTCTAGAATATTGACCCTTCTTTGACCAAAATATGGTGAAATTATCTTTTTGCCCTTAGATTGTATGAAATTACCATTTTACCCTCCAAACTTTCCTAAATTTGCAATTAAGTCCAAAGTTTAGGAATCTCCAAAAATTTTATTTTTATTTTGGTCCTTGGATTTTTGTAAGTAATAACTGAGCCCCTTAGCTTTATAAAATTACATATTGGTCCTCCAATAATTGAAAATTTATTTTTAAGTCTTTGACTTTTAACAATTTGCAATTAAGTCGTTATGTACATCAACTTTTTCGATTAAGCTTTTTGAGTGTCCAATAAGTCTATAAATCTTGTCTAGTCACCTCTAAGGCATTAGAACACATTTAGCTTATCCAGCATGATCATATCCATCCAATGGACTCAGTTTTACACACTTAGAAGCTTATATGTCAGAAATCTCTAAGATTTTGCATATCAAAGAATGCTAAGTTTATGTAAGGGCATATAACATTATAAATCATTACATATATATCCAAAGGACTTAAATACATCTTTGAACTCATATACAACTATGTATATATCAATATATAGTAGCATCTCTAAGTACAGACTAATACAAAAGGGCTCAAAGAGTTCGACGTTACAAGTCCTCCCCTCCTCAAAAGAGTTTCATCCTCGAAACTCCCAAGTTAAGGAGGACACAATAAATGGCGATATTGGCATCTTATTGTATCTTCCAGCTCCCATGTTATCTCTTCGACCTTGTTACTTTTCCAAAGAACTTTAACCATTGATACTTCCTTACTACATAATCTCTTTATCTATCGATTCCAAAATCTGAATTGGTTTCACTTCAAAACTTAGGTCTTCTCTCAGCTCTACTGGAGGTGTCTCCAAAACATAGGATGGGTCTAGTAAGTACCTTTTAAGCATCAAGACATGGAATACATTATGGATCCTATCTAATTTCGGTGACAATTCCAACCGATACATCACCATCCTGACATGCTCTAGGATGCTAAAAAGTCCAATATACCAAGGGTTCAGCCTTCCTCGACTTTAAAATATGATAATACCTTTCCATGGTGATATCCAAAGAAAAACCATGTCACCAACTACAAACTCTAATGGTTGTCACCCCTTATCTACGTAAATCTTTTAACAATGCTGGGTGACTTTCATCTACTCTTGAATGATTTTTATCTTCTGCGTGATGACTTCTATCAATTTGGCTCCTTCGATTCTAGTTGTACCAATCTCATCCTAATATAGAGGTATCTTGCACTTCCTCTTATAAAGTGCTTCATATGTTGGCATATCGATACTTATCTAATAACTATTATTATAAGTGAACTCTATCAAAAGCAAGTGCCAGTTCCAACTTCCTTGGAATTCCATTAGACATGCTCTCAGTGTTGGATAGGAAAAAGAAAGCATGCTATATTTGGAGAAACGGTAGATTTCAAAACATTTAAGAAATTATTTTTCCAGCGGAAGCAACAAATCCAAATCATCATGCCAATCCACACATGATATGGTATAAGGATAATAAAAATATAAACAAGATGAAAAGTATTACCGACTCCTTTGCTACAACTTTAAATCCTCGCTGCGCTATCCTCTCCTTCTTCTTGTATCCAAATCCTTT
>JANSVA010046421.1:0-13264 GCA_025504915.1 Erythroxylum reticulatum | reverse complement strand
TAGAACTGCTGCTCTCTATTGCCTTTCCCTTGGCTAAACACGTTGGTGTGAAGGATATAAGGATCGCCACTCAGGTTACCTAGAAACTCGAAGTCTATCTCATCCCAGGTAGACCCTTTAGATGATAGCTGCAAAATCATTCACCAAATAAACATATGATGTTAGTTATAAACTGAAAAAAAAAAATGATCTGAGGCAAACAAGATTATCATATATATAGAAGAACTGCTACTCACATAATAAGCAGTTACAGTGCCTGCAGAGTTGCCAGGTACCAGTTTGAGCTGCATATCAATCTTTCCGAAGAGGTACTCATTCCTGGACTGAAATCCTGAACCAGAAGCTTTATCAAGATTGAGAGTGAGAAGTCCACCGTTGCTGAGGATCTTCCCACGACCATCACCCCATGTGATGTCAAAATCTTGGTAGAAATTACTAGCTGAAGCAACCATTACATAGCCAAAAAGAAGTAGCACAAGCATGACTCTTGATGAAACCATAGCTCTTTGTGAAAGAATTATAGCAAAGCACAGTAATTGTAGTGGTGGAAAATGAAGAAGAAAAAGAACTGAAATGAAGAGATTGGTATGTTAAGGACAAGGGTCTCGCAACTATTTAGTGTGGAATCAATGTAGAAGCTGCAAGGGAAGTTTCAGACTCAGCCTGGTTGTAGACAGTTGTTACTTGTCAAGCTTTTTCAGAAGATGAACTAGACACTAGCTGTCTACGTCGCACTCACAAATAGGAGGGAGAACCAACTGATGGCTGACCTTACAATGGCACGCGCTTTTAAGCTTTTTGGGCTTATGCTTTTTGGGACGCGGGCGAGCGCTGCTTGCCCTTAGGATCCACCCACGGACCCACCTCTACTTGTTACTTAGTTCCCTAACAAATTACTCCAAGGAAAATGATGACCTCCGCGTTATGGTCAAGGTTGACCTACATATATATTAAATAATATTATTTTTATTAAAATTTATAATAATTGGCAAGTTAACTAACAAAATATGACGTGAATTATGATGGGATAATTCAAGTTCTAGCTTGAATCCAAGTTTATTTTCCTTAACTCCAGTAAATTGAGTAGGAGTTTAAGTTTAAACTTAATTAAATATAATTTAATTGATTAATTTTACACAAAGTTAAGTTAATCTAAATTTTATAATTAATTAAATTAAAAATTATTAAAAATAAATTTAATCCATTAATTTTAAATAAATCCATTTTTATCTTTAATCAAAATTTTGTGCCTCATAAATTATACGCTCTTTTTTCTCTATGTTCATTTTGCTTTTTGTTTCGGAGCAACTCTTTAACGTGTAACACATTTTTCTCTTAAATAATTTAAATCAATTCTCTTTTACTAAAAAGGTTGAATTTGAGCTTATCTAAAATCTCTTTCCTCTCTTATTTCGAGGAGGAGAAGCTAATGCTAATAAATATAATGATTTGAAAAGGAGAATTCATGAACAATATTCAGATTTTTTAATAACTTTTGATAAGGTACAACTTATTTCACCTAATAATTGTTACCCACTTACATTTATAATTGAGAAATCATGATCATCGTATTAAATCCTCTAATGATTTTTTCCTAATCTAAGTTTTAATCTAAGTTTTCATCTCATCTTTCAAGTTGGTATCAAAGTGTACAAAACCTTTTGAAGATGAGTGAAAAATATGTTCCTAATGTTGATCAATCCGAAGGAGTTTTTAATGCAGGCATCATTCTTTCTGAATCAAATTATGATGTTTAGTTACAGTTGATGGAAATGCTTAATGCTGAAAGGGGGAAACTCTTATATTTGTGGCAAAACAAAGCCACCTACAGAATCTGAAGATGTGTATGAGAAGTGGAATGTTGAAAATCAAAAAGTTAAGATGGTTACTGATATTTATGAGTCCATAGATTATGAAGTGATACTTACGATTACCTACAACCCATGAAATTTGGAGCGCACTAGCAAAAACTTTCCATGATGGAAGTGATGAATTGCATTGGCTCACCCCGAACAAAAGGTGTTCACTACAAAACAAAGTGGAAGGCCTCTCTTTAAATACTACGGAGAGTTAACTAAAGTCTTTCAAGAACTAAACCACCAGGAAAAAAATGTTGTGAAGGTTCCTAAAGATGTTGAAGCATACCGAAAGTCGATTGAGCGACTAAGGGTGCATATATTCCTTGCAGGTTTAGATGATGTTTTTAAATACGTTTGTAGAGAGATTCTAAGGAAGAAATCAATTATGACTCTAAAAGAGTGTTATGCATTGATTCGGCGAGAGGTAGTATGTCGTGAAACGTTGAAAGGAGAATCTAGAAACCTTGAAGTTATTGTTATAGTAATTGGAAACAAATCAAAGACAATCGTTGGTGGTGAAAAGTCTACATACAATACCCTCATTGCAACTAAATTGGTCATACTAAAATCATTGCTATGAACTTATAGAATATCTAGGTGGGACCATAATCGAGCACCCCGAAAGAAGAATTTCAAGAAAACTCCAACTGCTACAATTGCTGAGACCAAAATCAATAATGATGTTGTTAAGAAGAATTCTACATTAGTAGCAACTATAAATAATGGTGGTGAGACTTCTAATGTTTTTGCACCTGTTTCTAATAGTACATGGATAATTGATTCTGATGTTGTAAATTGTATGACCTTTGATTATAGACAGGTTATTGAACTCATAAGGTCCTCACAAAAATTTGTTTATACTGCTAATGCTGACAAAGCCACATTTTTTGGGGAAGAGTCTTTAACTCTCATTAATACTTTAATTTTGGATTTTCTTTTGATTGTTCTATCCTTGGATTATAACCTCTTGTTTGTTTCTCAAA
Organism: Erythroxylum reticulatum; assembly: GCA_025504915.1. Taxonomy (NCBI): domain Eukaryota; kingdom Viridiplantae; phylum Streptophyta; class Magnoliopsida; order Malpighiales; family Erythroxylaceae; genus Erythroxylum; species Erythroxylum reticulatum. The sequence goes on along the minus strand of JANSVA010046421.1, from coordinate 10,422 downwards.
TAACAATAGCCTTATCTTGCATTGTAATCTTTTGACCTAAATTTTGTCTCTTTAACGACATCCAAACCAAGCAGGCAATTAATTATGGTATTAGGAGAGGGAAGTTGTATTATCTGGACCAAACGTCAAGGATTTTAAACAAGTTGCATCAAGTTTTTGTTATAGATGACGCAAATTTGGAGAAAAATAAAGTGAAAATCTAGTTATGGTATCAATGTTTAGGGCATGCATCTTTTGGGTATCTTAAAAAACTATTTCCTAATTTGATTGAAAATTTTGATGTCTCTAATTTCTATTGTGATGTTTATGAGCTTCTAAAATGTCATTAAAATTCATTTCCATCTGCGTTAAATAAGAGTCTCTTGTCCTTTATAGTTACTCACTCTGATGTATAAGGTCCACCCAAAATTCCAAATTTGGGTAGGTCTCGTTGGTTTGTTGCCTTTATTGATGATTGTATGAGGATGACTTGGTTGTGGATAATGAAATCTAATAGTAAATTGAATTTATTGTTCCTAAAATTCTATAAGATTATTCAAACTCAGTACAATGCACAAGTTTGATTTCTTCATAGTGATAATGGTGAAGAATATCAGAGTTTTGAATTGCAACATTATTTGGAAGCACAAAGTATTCTTAATCAAACTATTTGCATGGATACACCTCAACAGAATGGGGAAACTGAGAGAAAAAATCAACATTTTCTAGAAGTTGTTTGTGCCTTACTAATTCAAGCTCATATGTCATTGACTTATTGGGGAGAAGCTCTCTCTTTCGCTGCATATTTGATTAATCGAACTCCCCCTGACTCTATTGAATTTCAAACACCATTTCAAATCCTCACTAATGTTGTAGTTGTGCCACTAGTACCAAAATTTCCTACTTATGTTTTTGGATGTGTGGCATTTATGCATATCCATAAACATCAATGCAACAAGCTAGTTCCACGAGCCCTGTTGTGTGTTTTTTTTTTGGTATGCAATAAATCAAAAAGGATATCAGTGTTATCATCCTCCAACTAAAATGCATGTTTATCAAAATGGATGTAGTCTTTCATCAAGATACAATGTATTTCTCTGAGTCTGAGCTTTAAGGGGAACACCAAAAGGAAATTTAGACTCTTGATTATAAACTTTAGGGGAAGTGTGAAGGTGACTGTCATTTTTACTGTGGCAATGATGTTAGTGGTGTTGCTAAGAATCAATTAGAACATGAAGAGGAGCAGGAAGGGGATATTGAACTAGAAAATATTGACCAAGAAGGTACCACTGAAGAGGAGGATGTTGGTCCATCTAGTGTAGAAGTTGAGACTCTCACTAATATACCACACCAATCGTTTATTGAGGATGTTCTCATTTCTGACCCTAAGCCACCCAAAAAACAACTACCAGAGCATTTTATTAGAGATATTCTTAGTTATGTATATGAACCTGAACTTTCAGGGAGAGATAATTATCGTATAAGTCATTATATGTCAAATAATAATCTGTTGGAATCAAATAGGTCGTTTGCAAATCATCTATCTACTGTAGTTATTCCTAACTGTATGTAGGAAAATCTAGAGATTCCAAAGTGGAGAGCTGCAATGAATGAGGAAATAAACTCCTTACAAAAGTAAAACTTACAAGATTGTTGATGCCTATCAAGAAAGAAGCCATTTGGATGTTGATGGGTTTACAATATAAAGCATAATGCGAATGGCATAGTCGAAAGGTTCAAATCAAGATTTGTGGCAAAGCGGTATGCCCAAACCTATTGAATTGATTACACAGAGAAATTTGTTCTTGTAGCTAAAATTAATACTTTTAGAGTATTGTTGTCCCTAGTTGTAAACTTGGATTGACCTTTGCAATCATTCGATGTAAAGAATACCTTTTTGTATGGTGACTTGTCTGAAGAAATCTATATGGAGCTTGCACAAAGTTGTATGTTAGTAGAAAGGTAAAATAAAAAGGTTTGTAAATTGAATAAATCATTATACAAGTTGAAGCAGTCTCCAAGAGCATGGTTTGGAAGGTTTACAAAGTCTATGATAACTTTCAAATATCACCAAAGCAATTCTGACCACATTTTATTCTTGCAAAAAAGTTAAGGTAAAATCATTGCTCTTATTATATATGTGGATGACATGATGGTGACAGTAGATGATCCAGAAGAGAGGAAGGCACTATAAGAATACTAATCTATATAATTTAAAATGAAAGATCTTGGTTGCTTGAAATATTTTCTTAGAATTGAAGTTTCTAAATCAAAGAAGGCAATTTTTCTATCCCAAAGAAAATATGCATTAGATTTATCACAAGAAATTGGTATGTCAGTATGTCAACCAGCTGATACACCAGTTGAGGATGGCTTGAAGTTATATGTAGAAGCAAACTAAATATCAATTGATAAAGGAAAATACCACAGGCTTGTTCGAAGGCTAATGTGCTTGGCTCACACAAGACCCGACCTTGCTTATGGTTTGAGTATTATTAGTTAGTTTATGCATAATCATAGAGAACAACATATTAGGGTAGTTATGAGAATTTAAGGTATCTAAATTTTGCTCCAAATAAAGGAATTTTGTTTACTAAAAATAGATATTGGCAAATTATAGATGTGTATACATATGTTGATTGGGTTGAATCAATAGAAGATAAACGATCAACTTTTGGCTACTTCACATTTGTGGGTGGTAACCTAGTTACATGGAGAAGTAAAAAATAAAATGTGGTCGCTCACTCAAATGCAGAAGTTGAATTCAGAGATATAGCACTGAGTTTCCTTAAAGTTTTATGGCTCATACTACTTTTACAAGATTTAGGTTATCCACTAAAGCAACCAATTAGTCTATATTATGACAATAAAGTTACTTGTGATATAGATCACAATCATATCCAATATGATCAAACAAAGCATGTTGAGGTTGACAGGTACCTCATCAAGGAGAAGTTAGATGAAAAAAATATGAAGTTGCCTAAGATTCTGCCTGAGGATCAATTGGTTGATATTCTTACCAAAACTGTTTCAAATCATACGTTCTCAAATTTTCATGGCAAATTGTGCATGTATGACATCTATGTACCAACTTGAGGGAGAGTGTTAAGATTTTTCTCTATAATTATTGAGATTATATAGTTGTAAATATATTCTTGGACTCCTAATTATAGTTATAAAATAATTATAGTTGCAGGATTAATTGTTGAAATTTCTTCCCTTATTGTATATTATATCTAGTACAGTTTTGAGAAAGTAACAAATCAACATAATTATTTTTCATTCTTCGTCTCATCTTTCAAGTAAATGTTAGAGAAGTTATGTCAGGAATGTACAGGAAAGAGACCTTTGTTGACTAATGACTTGCAAGTGACTCTTAAGGAAGGAGATGGGACACAAGGGGATCTCACTTTTACTGATAATTTAGGCTGGATAAGGAGTAGAAAATTCATACTTGGATTGAAGGTTACCTCTAGATATTGTGATGGCATACGCGTTCATGAGGCCAAAATAAATGCATTTACTGTTAAGGATCATAGACGGCAATGTTAGTTCATACACTTTAATTTTTTTGGATGTTTTATAATTTTTTCTTCTTTATAGACTAATTGACAGGCTACACCTTTTCTTGGCAGTGTACAAGAAACATTATCCTCCTATATTACATGATGAGGATTGGAGATTAGAGAAAATTAACAACGATGGTTCATTTCATAAGAGGCTAAATAGTAATGGAATATTCACATTTGAAGACTTTTTAGGACTTGTGATCAAGGATCCTCAAAAGTTGTGGAGTATAAGTGTTCTCTTTGGTTTTCTAGTTAACAATCTCTTGCTTTGCGCTTATCTTATGACGTGTCATTCTTTGGTTTTAGTTTCTGGGCAGTGGTATGTCAAATAAGATGTGGGAGGCTCTGTTGGAGCATGCTAAGACTTATGGCCTTGGTGGAAAGTTTTATGTGTACTATCCTGAAGATGTAGGTGTTATATTCAGCAATATATATGAAATGAATGGCCTTATTTCAGAGAATAGTATTACTCTGCTGACTTTCTTTCTAATGAGCATAAGGTTAGTGTATGCTTACTTTATTCCAAAGTTATTACTTGAATCTAAAGCTTAGTTCTTAACGTGACACTTTGAGTTTAAATGAGAAACTGAAGTTGATATATAGAGGATAAAGACTTGCAAGTTACCACTTAGCTCTTTTTCAATTTCATTTGGCAATTTGACTTGGAACAAGATTTAATAGAAATTTATTATTTGATTGTGCGACATTTATGAATGTAGTTGAGCAAGTCGCTTTTGTCTCTTTTCCAAGATAGGCTTTTATTGCACATTGGCAATGATTCTCTTTTGGTACAAAGTGGACTGGAGGTAATTTATGCATTGAAAATTGTTTGTGCAGGTCTTTGTAGATACATTAGTGAAGAAGGCATACGAAAACTAAAACCAAGTCATAGAATATTGTTAAGATATTTATTATATATCTTATTGTTTAATTTTAACATTTTTGATTATCAGATCTTCAAGATAATGCAAGTCTTAAAATCCAAATTAAGATGAGGTTTAACAAAGTGATACTTATTATTTGAATTGGATTTTTGGATAATTGTTTAAGTGTGAAAGAAGTCCATTTTGAAAAGGATAATGTGTTGATGACGTTGTTGTGCATTTGAAAGAAGTCTATTTTAAAAAGGATAATGTGTGGATGATGTTGTTGTGCATTTGAAGGACATTGTGATATTGTTGAAGATCACTTTACATGCATGACTCCAATTTAGGATTCTTGGCTTGCATCTGGACTCCTTATATAAGTGATTTAGTCATTGCTTGGTTTTTTGTTGGCAGTAAGTATGGGCTTCTTGCTGGTTGCGCTATGGATGTACTGACAACCATGAGCTACTTGTCGTTGGCTGTTAATTGGATGGAAGGGCTGCTGGGCTAACTTCACGTTAATGCTTATTCCATCTTGGTATTGCAGTTTTTATTAATTAACTAAGAGAAAACTTCTTTGTGAAGAGGTTATCTAGCTTACGTATGTGTCTATGGTGGTCTTCCATGGTGGTTCTTTTTTTTATTATTGCTGAAAAATACATGATTGCCAATTAAGAGATGATTGTCGTATAGGTTGGGGGTTTTCGTGGATATTATGTGTTTGTTCAACAGCTGCATATTCTTTTATTTTTTTGAAGAATCAAAAGAGGGCTGTGTGATTGTTGATTTTGGCAGCTGCATTTTCCTCTGATTTGAACGTCCATTGAGAGCAATTTTTTCTAGGTATTGCTAAATTTTTCTGTTAAAGGATTACGTAATTTTGTGGCTGTCGTTTTTGGTGTTGGTTTGCGAAAATTTAAGAAGTTTTCGTAACTTTGTAACTATTATTTTTGTTGTTGGTATAGTGCAAAAAACTTTAGTAGTTGTCTTGCTTGTTGCAGCTCTATTAGATTAATGTTTCGGTGATAAAACATTTGTTAATTTGAGATGTTTTGTGGCTGTTGTGTGTGGGATATTTTAATGACTATATCGAAGATTCATAGCAGATTTCTTGATTGATAACTTCTCGTTCTTTCGTTGATGAAGTGATATATTTAAGGGGAGTTTCTTTTTATCTTAACTATTTTCATTTATATTGAATTTTGTTTAATCACTTAAGTTGTTTATGATATTTTGTTTTCAAACATTATTTAAGAAAATTATCTGATGAGGTTAGTACGAGGTGGTCGTACTATTGGGTGGGAAATTTTGTCACGGGTTGTGAGGACAAGAGATAGTATCAAAGGTTAAGGGATGTCGGCTCGGTAAAGTCTTGTATAAAACTATTGTCGTTAGTGAAAGAATTAAGCTGTGTGAGGGCCTCGCAGACGTAGGCAAGGTGTACCGAACTGCGTTAACAAATATATGTGTTGATTTATATTTGTGCATTTGATTTTTCTGATTTTTGATTGTGCTAGAAACAACTGCGGTAAAATCTGAAAATTTGCGAAATTATTACAACCCTTTGGATTTTTCAAATATGATGGGGAGTCACTGTTGAGCTTTAAGCAAAATACGAAGTCAAGCACTTTTAGAAATGAACTTAGCATGGGTCAGATAGGATATTCCAATGTGGATAATCAAACACAACTTACTCATCTACTAGTTTTAGTTCCTGTTGAGCAGTCTGCTGGTCATTCAGGCTTATATATTGCAGGCATGTATTATTATATGCTAAATACCAAATAAAAAGTAGTATTTAAATATTTGCTAAAATGACTTACTATTATCTTGTTCTTGGATATACTGATCAGGGTATAATAATGATTTGGGAACTAAATACTCTACTCAGACCCAACTAAAGAATTCGAATTCACAGACTTAGTTTGACACTACCTCATTTACATCTCAAGGACAAATAATTGGTAATTCTCACAGGTCACAATCCATACGGAATGATGGCAGTGTTGTAGGCCTAGCCCTTGATCTACCTCAGTCATTTACTTTCTAGTTTCCACTCTCTTGGGACTTCCTCTCAGCCATCTAGCATTAAACCATTTGAGGTATGTAGTAATAACAAGGGCAAGGGAGTTGATGAGTTCTTGTTGGAGGATGAGATTCATCTCCAAAGTCATGAGATGGTTGAGAATGAGATGGATATGCAACATTTGCTCAGACTCTTCAGCATGGGAGCACGTAGCTCCATAAATGCACCTGAAGATGGGCATGGGTTCTCATCTTTCATGGCATCACCGATGCCTAGATATGATGAGGATCGTGCTCATCCTGTTAAAGTTGTTGCTAGCTGAATGAAGATCAAAGTAGTTGAGAGACGGGCCCAACTTGTTGAGTTGGAGGATGAGGAATAGTTGACCCTTCTATGGTCATGTGTTTTGTTTGACAGTATGGATATTTAGAAGACTACAAACTCTTTTCTTAATCCAGCTGACATCTCAAGGTCCTAAGACATCATCAGGTAGTTTGTTTTGGAATCTAGAAAACCTCTAGAGTTCAACTTATCTATCTTTTACAGTTACCTGTATAGTACGTTGTTTCTTTATTGTTGTTAATAATTTACTTCACAACTGCCACATTAAAGTTTCCTTTGATTAGTTTAAGTCAATAACTAGAATTTATTTTCCTAGTTAATAAGTCCTATTCTTTAGGATATTGTTAGTGTTATCAGAAATCTTGGCTGTTACCATAATTTTTGGGATTCATTATCTTTTCAGTTAAGATATTTTTACTATAAATGTAATGTACCAGAATGAATAAGATATATTCCCTTTTGCTACATCATATCAACTTTTTTTCCTCATTTCTTACTTTTATTCTTCATTTTCTCTGTTTTTCTTCTAAAAAAACTAACATTTGGTATCAGAGCTTCATTATTATGGGACTTGTGAGTATCCATGAAAGCAGAAATTGATTTTCCCAACTTTTCTTAGGTTGCTCCACATGTTTTTTGATGGAGAAAACTACCAACTTTGGGCTGTTAGAATGGAAACTTATGTAGATGCCTTAGATCCATGGGAAGTCGTCGAAGAAGATTACGAAGTTACTCCACAGCTAAACAATCCGACGGTAGCTCAGATGAAAAGCCACAAAGAGAAGAAGACCAGAAAATCAAAGGCCAAGCAATGTTGTTTGCTGGTGTTTCAACAACAATTTTCACAAAGATCATGAATCTCAAATCAGCAAAAGAAATTTGGGAGCATCTAAAGATGAAATACGCAGGAGATGAAAGAATATGAGGAATGCAAATGCTCAATCTAATAAGGGTATTTGAGCTACAAAAGTGAAAGATGCTGAAATAATCAAAGAATATTATGACAGAGTGCTTGGCAATGCCAACAAGGTAAGGCTTCTTGGCACTAAATTTGATGATTCAAAAATTATTGAAAAAAATTCTTGTTACGGTGCCTGAACAATATGAAGCCTTAATAAGCACTTTGGAAAATACTAAAGATCTGTCGATAATCACCTTGGCAAAACTGTTGAATGCTTTGCAGGCTTAAGAATAAAGGAGGCTTATGAGACAAGAGTGTACTGTAAAAAGAGCCTTGTCAGCCAAACACCACCAGGAAAGTTCTGGGAGTAGTTTAAACAGTCGCACTCGAAACAAAGGTGGAAGCTCAAAGAGAAATCTCCCGCCTTGTGAACATCGTGGCCAAATGGGTCACTCTCCATTCAAGTGTTGGAAGAGGCCTGATGCAAAGTGCAGCAAGTGCAATTAACTTAGATATGACGCTGTGATTTGCAAAAGCAAATCTCAGAAACCAGAGGAAGAAGTCCATGTAGCTGATTAAGATGAAGAAGATCAAATGTTTGTGGCAACATGTTTCTCTACAAAGATCTCCTAAAAAAGTTGGCATATTTATAGTGGTTGTACAACTCATATGACCTTTGACAAAACTATTTTTAAGGAGTTAAAGACTACTGCAATGACTAAAGTCCGGATAAGAAATGGTGGTTATATTGCTACAAAAAGAAGATGAACCATTACAATGACATTCAATTCAGATACAAAAACTATTTTAGATGTTCTTTATGTACCTAATATTGATTAAAATTTGTTGAGTGTTGGCCAATTAATTGAAAAAAGATTTAAGGTGCCCTTTAAAGACTTGCATTGTCACATCTACGATGTCGCTAGAAAGGAGATTTTACGTGTCAAAATGAAAGGGAAAAGCTTCTTATTTGATCCTACGGAGAAGGAGCACACAACTTATTCCACTAATGTCAATATCACTGAAGTCCAGCATAAGACGCTTGGGGATTGTCATCTTCAATGAATGCTTAAGATGAAGAAAGATGAAGTGACAAGAGGTTTACCAGTTCTGGTTGATCACTTTCCAAATTGTCATGCTTATCAATTTGGTAAACAAAGAAGGAAACCATTTTCTAAATCATCTTGAAGAGCAACACATAAGCTAGAACTAGTTCATACAGATATGAGAGGACTTTAAAGAATACCATCACTTCAAAGTAGCCAATATTACATTCTTTTCATTGATGATTTTACAAGAATGTGTTAGATTTGTTTCCTAAAGTTCAAGTTTGAAGTTGTTGGAGCATTCTGGAAGTTTAAAAAAATGGTGGAAAATTTAAGTGGTTGCAAAATTCAAATCATAAGGTCTGATAATAGAAAAGAATACACTCCTGCAGAATTTAAATTGTTTTGTGATGAAGCTGACATAGAACATTATCTCACTGCTCCTTACACTCCACAAGAAAATGGAGTGAGTGAAAGGAAGAATAGATATGTCATGGAGATGGCTAGATGCATGCTGCATGAGAAGGGGTGTTGCCAAAAAGTTTCTGGGCAGAGGCAGTCAATACAGCAATATTTCTACAAATTTGGCTTCCAAATGTAGCCATTGAAGACAAAACTCCATTTGAAGCTTGGTATGGGTATATACATTCACTAAATTTTCTTAAAGTATTTGGTTGGGTTTTGTCTATGTTCTATAGGTTAAGAGAGACAAACTTGACAAAAAAACAATTCCAGGTATCTTTGTTGGCTATAGCTCAATTTCTAAAGCCTACAAAGTATATCATCCTCAAACAGGAAAATTGGTGCTTACCAGGGATGTTCACTTCAATGAGGATGAGCAATGGGACTGGGAAAATTCACAAGGAACCAAAAGACCTTTAGAAGAATTTAAAAAAAATTCTTTTGAGGAGGAGACAACAAACTAGTGGGAATATAAATTGGTAGATGATCCACCAGTTAGAAGAACAAGATCACTTTCAGACATCTATCAAAAATGTAATGTAGCATTATGTGAACCTATTAATCATAAAGAAGCTCTTATAGATCCGAAGTGGAAGAAACTAATGGAGGAGGAGATATCAATGCAACATCCCACTACCACAAGGTACATACCTAAACATTCAAGAATATTCAAGTACATATCCTATGATAATGGCATGTTAGAGCAAAAATATATCCAACTTACACATGGCATCATCTAACATAATCATAAATCATCAAACTTTAAAACCATTCGTTGCATTCATTCACAACTATTTTACACTGTCCCCAATTAAACAAATATTTACAAAACCACATACAGGTTCAAGCAAAAACTACAGCATAAAACTATAACTCTCTGGCGTCAGCTGACAGACCTCTGAGCTATAACTTAGTCCAAAACGTTCTTCTAATCCAAAATAAACCCTAAGTCTCCTGTCTCGTACCTGAAAAACTACATTGCAATTTTTATGAGTTTTGCGAATTCAATGAGTGAACCATCATTGATGTTTTCACCGGATTCACCTACAGAACATGAATATGTCAAATACTCGCACTGTCATGGAACATCATTTTATCAATGCGATCATATAAACATATACAAATGCATATGAGACTCCACATTCGTTATTAATGTTATGACCGAGTGCCTATCACATATACAAATACTGGCCCATTGGGCTCAGTCAGAAACATATATCACGGAGCATAG
>JANSVA010046411.1:0-13265 GCA_025504915.1 Erythroxylum reticulatum | reverse complement strand
TGGGCGTTTGGTGGTGGTCGGAGACCGGGATTTACTTTTTCGGGTCATGGAGACCGGGATTTCCCACCCTCCTAAACAAGTTGTCTAAAAAACAGTTAAGAACTTACACCAAAAAATTCCGAAGTGTACTCGCCAACTCAATACCATGTTGTCTTTCTTTTATTAAGTCTCTTTTGCTAGTAGAAGTATTAAAATCGAGCACCCCTGAAATTCTTCATTTCAAAGTAACTACTTATTGGTTTTTGTATTACAGTTAATCAATTAATTGTATATATATGACATAGTTAGTTAAAGCCTTTTTTTAATCTTATATATGTTTGTTTAATTAATTAACTTATAAGATAAAGTGTACAGAATAAATATATTTTAAAAGTAAAATTATAATGAGATCATAATTATAATATTTATATTCTATTTAAGTATTCTTTTTAAACTATTTTTAGAGTTAATCTACTATCACTAGATTTTACAGAGTAGAAAGCATAGAATATCTTAAATTTCTTCCTGATGAAGTAATCAATCTTATAAACTAAAGTATAAGAATATTTAAACAAACGTGTAGGTGTTTGTTAGAGAATAAGTTCAATAAACTCACCTAACGTGTGAAGTTTATCTATTCTTGTGTCAATTGTGATGATTATATAAGTTAGTGACTTGCAATCTCTAAAGCATCTCATATAGGAATTGTATGTTTTGATATTAGCCACGTTATACTCTAGTTAAAGATAGATCAATTGATAGTCAGTAAATCTGACATAAATTATGTCCAGAAAGTTAAACGATCAATGTATGATTTGATTGTAAAGTAATTAGAAAGAATATTTCATTGTCTTCTTTTTATATTGCTTTAGTATATAATATATATATATATATATATATCTTCCACCCCCATCATTTTTATTTTCATTTTCACATTTTCACATTCTAAAGGTTACTATTCATAAAACATTCTCTTCCTTTATTCTTCACCACTAGTGATTCTAACCGACCAACTATGTATACCAATCAACTCCTCTCTTTGAACTTGTCACAACCACAACCATTTTACCTTATAACAATGCAAAAATTATCACATAAATCAAGAAGAAAAATTAAACAAAATTTCAATTTTTTGATTCATCACTTTTAGTGAGTTGTCAACCATCACCACCAACACATTGATCTCCCTTTAGTGTCAAGAGTAAAAGCCCTTATGGTCTCGCTGTCAATTGTCGTCTATATCATTATTGATTGACCAAAATAGAGGTCAGGGCTCCAAAATGATTTTTCTTTAATTCGTTGAGATTGGTTGAGAATTTGAGTTTCTTGTAGTTATAAAAATTGTTCTACTCATCAAAAGCTCCTATTTTTATTAAAAAAATTTTAATTCTAAAGCCAAATTTTTTTCCAATCACTAAAGAAATATTCCAATGATCTTTCAGTGACATTTTCACAAAATTTTTTAAAAAATTATATTGGTCAATTTTTCCCTAAGAACCATTGCAAACTTCTTAATAGTTTGTGAATAAAAAATCATGAAAACTTTATGCGATAATAGGATCAAGGTTCAATTGTCATAATTGGACCATCATGGCAAACCTAATAAGTCCTTGGTTAATAATTGAGCTTAACAACTTGTAAAACACTGAATAGGATATTTCCTTTTCCATTTTATATGTACAATAACAGTGAGATCTGCATTACAAGGTTCAAATAAACAAGTACATCAATCAAGTCGGTTCATATCTATCTACTAATACCAAACCATACTACCTATGAAATACAGTGCTAAACTGTTATGAAAGATTATGTGTTAAGTCAGTAAAAATGTCATTATCCTTATTGTGATGCCAATATTAATATCATAGTGATTTCTAAGTATATGCATACATGGTCGGGTACTTGTGGCATACTGCATGCATTTATAATGGTCCTTATGTGACTAAGTGTTATTTTGTGAAATTGCGTAATTGATATTTGAATTATATGTTGATGTGTTCGATTGTGATTATGGATGAGTAAAAGATTGTAAGACATGCCACCTAACGGGTATGCATAATGATCAAATGTTTAATGGTTTGACTATGAAAGATGATTGTGATATGATATTGAGATATGTAACATCCCGTTCCCATATTAAGAGTTAGAACTCAAAAATACGGTACATGTGAGATTAATGAGAGATTAAGAAAAATGCATTTTTCATGCTCATGCACATTGTTAGTATACACGCACATGAATTTGAATTTTGCACACATTAAAATGACTGTACATGCATTCATGGACATTCCGGGTATAATTGACTTGTATATGTGAAAGGTGATTTTATTGAGAATTGTGATTTATATGTACTGAAAGTTTAATTGGAAAGTGGGTTTAGTGATTTTGAATTTTTGGTAAATTTTAAGAATAAATTTAAAAAATGTTGAATATTATTAGATTAGGAAAAATGCCACCTGACGAGTAAATAGATGGAAGGAAATAGAAATAAGAAACAAAATGATATTAGAGAATTTATGAAAATGACATTGAAAATTTGGAGATGACTCTAGAATTTGTGAGAAAATGTTATTAAGAAAATTTTGGTGATAATTGGAATGAAAAGATGGGAGTTATGGAACTAGTTCAATAAGAACTAATTAGTTAGGAAACTAGTTAAAACCTTATGAATAGGGCAAGTGTCCAAGCCAAAAGTTAAGTTTTCTTAACCTTAAAAGACAAGTTACTATTGTGCTTTTGGATCTTGCGTTCTTCTTCGAGACTTTCTTCATCTTCTGGATGCTTCATTTCTTTCAGAGATTTCTCACCCTCACCATACAAGCCTTGCTCTCATTTTTAGCTTGCTACCTATTTTTGTTATCTTCTTCACTATAACTGAAATACCTAACCCTACAACTCTCGACTGATGATAATTAGGTGTTTTTGGAAAGCTAGGTCTCACCTGATTTTTTTTTGAAGAGTTGGAGTTTTAAACAAGTAAGCATTTTTGTGGTTCTTTATTGATGCATAAGATGAAACATGCATTATGTTAGTTAGCTGTTAATGTTATAAAATGAAAATGTACGTATGCTAAAACATGAATGAAAAACCAAGATATATCGCGTATGTTGATTTTATAGATTTAATGATCAAAATGTCATAGGGTAGTGCTAAAATGTTCTTTGAGAGTGAAAGATCGATGAAAATAGGAATAAAAAGAGTGCAAATTTTTTTAGAGATATGAAAGATGTTTGCTCTGTTTTTGTTATTGCTGATATATGTGTATATTGGTCTTCACTATTGTTCATGCAAATTTCTGAGTGTTAATAAAAATGAACAAAAATAAGTCTAGAAATAAGAAATAGGTGTTAGGTGATGTCTGGATATGAGAAAGAATGATTAAATGGATTGTTAGAGAAGAAAATGAAAGAAGAAATGCAGAAAAAGTGAAGAACAGTCGTGAATGAATTTTTTTGTTCTTAATTTTTGTGTTTTAGTATGGATTTTTGGAGTTGTTTGTGAATGATTTTAGTAGAATGAGAGTCAACAATAAAGTGAAAATAATGGAAAATGTACAAGAGATGAAAAAGTGGAGCAATGAAGACAGTGAAGAAATGCAGGAAAGTGAAAATGCGTGAATATGAGATGTTTTTAATAACGGTGTTAAATATTGGACTTTTGTTGTGTGTTGATGAGCTGAAATGAAGTTAGAAGAGTTGGTTCAAGTGTTATTTGTGTGAATTGAAGAAGATTGAAGTGAGAATAAAAATCTGGAAAACTATAGAAGGAGAGAAGAAGAAGAAGCTGTTCGATGAAGAAGAGAAGAAAGAATAAAGATCGCACATGATTGCGACTTTGGTGATGAAGTTGCGGGTTACGATCGTTTAGGCACATAATCGTGACTTGCGAGTTTTCTAAAAAATGATTGTTTTTGAATATCTATCATTCAATTCGCTATAACTTGTTCATCCGATATCCAAATGACATGGGATTTGAACCATTGGACTCGTAACACATTAATCTACATCTCCACAAAAAATCTTAGCCATATAAAGTCATTTTGGAGAGATTAAGTGCAAAATATGGGACTGGTCTGATTGGGTGTGCATGGTCGTGCATTGAGGTTGCACAGCCGTGACTCATTTTTGTTAGTGTGCACTGGCATGCATTATGGTTGCATGTTCATGATCAAGTGTGATGGGATGCACGGTTGTGAGTTTATGTCACACATTTGTGACATAATTTTAAATTGAGTTAATGGATTTAAGATGAAAGCATGAATTTCACATACATTTAGTTCTCTATATCGGGTGTTGACGAATGTCACACCATCATGCTTCTTAGTGTGAGTCTGCAAAAATAGCTGACAAGGTCCTCATGCCCATAGAATTTTTATATATAAGAATAAAATATTATAAGTGAACTATAATTTATAAAAATTTCGGTAGAGTTTTCTCTATTTTTATGATATTTACCTCTTGTTGAACAAAGAAAATAACTCAACACAACCATATATGGCATCAGAAATTTATACCATTATCATTATCCGTAATACACATATTTTGATTCCATCATTCACACATCAATTTAAATTGAAATACAACAAAGAAAAACAATTAGAATATAAGTGTAAAGTTTAGATAATTACAAGTCTCTCTGCATGCTCCTGGTGGGTAATTGATCCTCTTGTATATATGGGAAGACTCTCTCCTCCCAGCCCTCCACCTTTATTGGTCGAGTTACGCTTTGAGACGGACATTGCCTTAGGTGATGTCCAATTCTCCTGCCAACGACTCCATATTTGCTCTGAAATATAAGGCGTTCGTATACCAGCCTTGTATATCACACCAATAAAGTCACCATAATGAGTATGTACTTATCTCTCCCATAAGTTATGTTTGACCGCATTGAAATCAAAATCTCAGAAAAATTCTTTCTAAAATAAAAGGAAAATTTTTTGATAAATACTTATAATGTAATAATATTTATCTAATTAATGTATACAAATCAATTAAAAAAGAAAATAATTTTTTATTGTACTTCAAACTCCTGAAAGTAAAATGCCTTTGTGGCCCAAAGATATTCTTCTATACATAACCCTTAAGATCAATCTTCTCCTTAAATTTATGTCATATTTCTAGAACATAGTCCAGACGGAATCAACTAATATAAGAACAAATAATTTTATCCCATTTGCAAAAATTTAAACCCATAACTTAATTATAAACATATAGTGTTTCGTGTAATTTTACTTACAAATTATTGTTATGTATGTTCTTCCATCAGGTCCCTCAGCTCCAGGCTGATGGCTATCTTCTTTATTCGATATAAGGATAGTGGATGATGCAGAAGTGGTGGATGGTGTAGCATGAGGAACAATAGGTGATGGATCATCTACAATTGTAGGTCCTAGAGGGAGAGGAGGTGATTCATTGTAACTGCAGACTGTGATGGTTCACCTTCACAATAAGTACCTCCGAATCGTTGTCTGAACCTGGGTCGCATTACATCACGTTGTCTCTTTGGTGGCATATTTCTACCTAAAATTTATTGTTTATTGAAATTTATAGAAATATAAGAATTTGAATTCAATATTTTACACGATATATTCAAAAGGAAATAAGGCGATTTGTTGAATATCATATTTAAGTACAAACTTTGAATTAGAAGATTAACAATTGTTACAATCATAGAACAAGAATAACAACAACCTATACTCAATAGGACGCAGCTTGACTCCTAACTAGTAGGGAGGTTGTTTGATAAATTCTTACATATACAGCAATAAATCAACTTTAAAGTTGAGTCCAGTTTATAAACATCAATAAATGACAATGATATAATTATTTTCTTATATTCCAAGTGACATGAGAGTTGATAAAGGTAAATGAGTCCCCAATATTTGGATTCCCTAGAAGGGTCCTGACATGTTCTAACGCACCAATTGAAACAGAGATAGTTCTTCCCTCAGGTGTAGGTTTTTAACACCTTCTTGCAATAGTATTTCTGCTATAGCTAAACTTGTAGAGGATACAGTGAATGAGTTTCCAGATTTAGTATTTAGTATGGAAGATAAACTTTACAGATGAACTGCCAATATGAAACGATTTACCTAAAACACAATGACTATAGAACTTAGATATTGTCAGATTAGAAAACTATTAAATGAACCAAATTTTGACGTGCATACGTGAATATCTAGACGAGGTCTATGGAATTGATGAATTTTTCAAAACAACCGATTTCCCTAATCCTTTATGGACCATTGTGACACTGCTCCCACCTCCATAAGCATACATGTCATCTTCGAGATTCAACGAAGCTTAAAACAACATGTAGTATATACCATCAAATGTGAATATATATAATAGCTTTATAAAAGGAAATAAGATGCACATAATAATGAAAGTGATGTTGTTCTAATGATACTACACACCTTGAAGTAAAAGATCGGCCATGGAAGGCATACGATCATTAGTGTATGAAGTGGACATTTTTCCTGCATTGTTTATTCCTTCAGTAGGGGCAATTTTGTCACATTTCTCCCAACTAAATGAATTACTACCATTTGAACCAATTGCCATGTCGACATTCCTTGATTAAGAATTTAAATTCAATATTTTACACCATAAACTAAAAAAGAAATAATTGATTTGTTGAATAAAATATTGAGTTATAAACACAAATTAATCGCTATCATAACTTAAATGTAAATTACAATTATCTTCTTTTTTTGAAGAATAAGAATCAAAATCTGGCTCCTTTTCAGATCTCTGGCCCTCGTCATCCTCTCCAAATGAAATTTCAACATATTTTTTAGATGGATCGTTCAAAGGTTCATCATCGTCATGTGTGATAGATGCATTTATTTCATAAATATCTTGCGTTTATTTCATAAATATCTTCCTGAAATGCTTCACTTTCTATTCTTTGTTTTCCTTTTCAATATGATTCAAAAATACCTTTAGGTTTAACTTTGCAAACAGCCAACCAATCTTACTTATCTCATTGTAAGCTGGGAAAAGGGATATAAAACACCTGTTTCACTTGCATTGCCAACACGAAGGATTCAAATTGTCTCAATCTTCTTCAGTTATTAATTTTAACTAGATTGTATTAGCTATGCACTTTTGTTCCAACATTTGGAGTTGAGTCAAACCAGTTAAACTTAAATATCACACTTCGCTTTATTGGCAATGCAGGATATTCAATTTCAAGTATCTCAATAATTTTACCATAGTAATCCATCAATTCTCCCTGCATGCAAACTCCATTATTTATTGTTGCTAAGCTATGACCATGATATTATGTATGATATTTGTATCCATTAACGAAATACATTGGATACATAGTTCATAGAGGTCCCTTTGTAAGATCACATATGAACTTGTTCTCTATTGGGTTTTCTAAGGCCTACATAAAAGAAATTATCATTTCAAAGAGTATAATGTCATTTGAACACTTAAACTTTTAATTTGGTCATTTGAATATTTGTAAGTGAAAACTTACATATCTCTCGAACCATCGTGGAAAGTATCTTCCAACTTCTTTATTTATATCATCCTGTGTTTTGTCCGACATTAGCAGATCAAAGAGTATAATGTCATTTGAACACTTAAACTTTTAATTTAATCATTTGAATATTTGTTAGTGAAAACTTACATATCTCTCGAACCATCGTGGAAAGTATCTTCCAACTTCTTTATTTATATCATCTTGTGTTTTCTCCGACATTAGCTCGCATAACAATTTCTCATATAATCTAAAAATATTATTATATATTTTAGTTATGAACAACACAAAATTTGAAACTGAAGTAATTATTTTTAACTTACTGTATGAAAGGTTGAACCTCTTGACAGTTCAATAAAACGTAACCATGGGCAACCTCAATTTCTTCCTTTGTTAACATTCTTCTTATTGAATGTCCATATGTTTGTCCAGGATATGTGAAAATGGATAAGTTACCATCAGTATCACTCGTTCCTCCCCCCTCGTCATTACGAGGAACTTTTATTTCTCTTGTGTAAACATGCGGCTCAAAATAATCTGAACAAAATGTACTTCCTTCCTCCACTAAATAAGCATTAGATATCGAACCTTCAACTTTAGCCTTGTTTTTTACATTTTTCTTCAAGTGATACAAATATCTATACTAGAGAATATGGTTATTACAATTTAGTAGTTAAAACATGTTATTACTTCATTTACAATAATTTTTTTTGGAATTACCTCTCAAACGAATACATCCATTGATATTGAACTGGATTGGCTAGTTTTGGATCATGTGCTAAATGCATAGGTATATGCTCCATATAGTCAAAGAAGCTTGGAGGAAAAATCCCTTCTAACTTACATAAAATTACTAGAATTTCTCTTTCTAGTTTTTCCATTTTAGCCAACTTGATTTTAGATGATGTTAAACTTTTGAAAAACAAACTTAATTCGATTATTACTTCCCAAACCTTATTCAGTAGCAACTCCCAAAATGTAATTGAAGTTAGCCTTTGCATAAACACATGATAATCGTGACTTTTCATCCTAAATAATTTTTACTTCCTCATGTCCACCTACCTTGCCAAGTTTAAAATATAACCATTGGGAAACTTTAGACTTTTCAATCATTCACACAAAATTTTCTTTTGTTTTTTTCCAAAGTGTAACATGTTTTCGGATATTTACTGGTGTGAAAATCTTTATGTAACTCATTCCTTGTATAAAAAAGTTGCAAATTAGCTCGTGATTTTGTATTGTCTTTTGTCCTCCCTTCAATGTTCATTACAATAATGAACAAATTGTAAGAATATTTTTTTCAATAGGCATCACATATAGATTATGATGTATCAAATTAGTTTTCCAATATGGCAAATTCCAAAAGATGTTTCATTTTCTCCAACCAAAGTTTTTACTAATGCTTGTATTTACTTCATTAGCTTCAAATTCTGTAACTTTCAGTAAGTCTATGTCCTCAACCTCTTGCAAAATCTCTTCACCAGCTTTGTGAGGGGGAAGAGGTGTTTTTACCATCCTATTCTTGATGAACTTTTGTTTATTATGTCTAAATGGATGATCTGGAGGAAGAAATTTCCAGTGATTGTGAAACCAACATGTTTTGCCCCCGTCTAGAAGATAAAACATATCAGAATCATTGCCACAATAAGGACAACCCAATTTTCCTGTTGTGCTCTATACAAACAACATGGCATACGACAAAAAATCACTAATGGTCCACATAAAAGCTACTCTCAATAAAATTTTTGTTTCAAAGATACATTATATGTCTGAACACCATACCCCCAAAGATGTTGCAATTTAAATATCAATGGTTATAAGAATACATCAATTCTATGCTTCAGATTTGAAGGCCTTGGCAGAATCACTGTCAAGAACATATATGTGTCTTTCATACACATCAATGGAGGCAAATTATAAGGAGTAATTATGATTGTCTATGATGAATATTGCTGGCCGGATTAACCAAAGGTTGAAATCTATCTGTCGAAAATCCCAACCTAACATTTCAACTTTCAGTTGCAAACTCAAGATGGGTGTCATTGAAATGTTTCCATGCCAATGCATTTGGTGGATGACTCATTATTCTATCTTCGTATTCATGTTCATTATGTCATCTTATGTAAGATGTAGTAACATCAGAAGCATATAATATTTGAAGTCTCGGAGTTAGCAAAAAATACATCGAGTTTCAGAGTAGTAATTTATGTTTCATTGAACGCTTTCTAGGCTTGAACCTAAGTTGAACAAAAAATTTGCACTTTTTTAATTCCACATCATCTCCCTAATACAAACATCCTAATTTGCAACAATCAATCTTTTCAACATGTAAACTGAGACCCCTAATAAATTTATTTATATTTTAAAAACTATCAACTATTATATGATCAAGAGGTAATGATTCATTATACCATTCAAGAATTTTATCAAAACCATGGTCTGAAATATGCCCTTCAAGCTTTATCTTTAATATTCAAGCAATTGCAGACAATTGGGTCATTGTCTCACAATTTAGCCATAATTCTTGGTCAGCTGACTATAGTAAGTCAAAAAACTATTTTACATGTGGGTTTGGTTCTTCTTCAAGATTTTCCATATTTTCTGAAAGATGTAACCGGCTGCATCACAAAACATTTGCATGTAAGGATTTTCATTTCTATCCATATAATTTATTCTAAATCCAATCCCCCCTTCAAACTCATTTAAGGTCACAGGCTATTGTACTTGATTACCCCTGAGGTGCTATAATTCAATGGTTCCCCATGTCTTATCTACTCAAAATAATTGGGGACAAACCCTTTTCTCAGCAAATTCTAATTAACTTCATTAATAAGAAGGAAACGAATGTATTTTCACTTTTTACATGGACATCTGATCTTTGGGTCATCCATATATGCAAATTGAGAATATGCATAATGAATAAAAGCTTCAACTCCCTCAACAAACTTAGGATTAATGAAACCGTCAGGTGTTAATCGTCCATACATCCAAGATCTATCAACATTACTCATTTCTGCAAAACTATTATTTTGAAACAGTGATTCCGTAGTTAGTATCATTCATGTTTGCCAAAGTTTACAAATCATCTAAACTTTACATAAGATTCCCTAAGTATTAACCAATTGAATTAATCACCAAAGATTACACTTGTGAATCAAGAAAACAAGCTCTCGTTGTGACTCCTAGGCTTGTGATATTTTTCACCAATAAGCCTCATGGAATCTGCATCACAGGTTATAGGTTAAGATCAAATTATTTATTAACTGCAGATCTTTTTTTTGTTTGATATTTAACCTAAATAATATATGTACTAGTGCGAAATAAAATAAGTATTCATAAAATGTGAATACTTATTTTAATAAATTATTATAACATATACCAATTATCTAATATGTTTAGAATAAAATTAGTATTATGATAAAAAAAGATGTGTGTAAAGATTCGCATATGAAAAGTAAACAAAACTTAATCATTTTAGAGAGCATGAATGAAATAATAAATTGAAATAATTAAGATATTTGCAACTATAAGTCAAACCCATCCTACATTAATTCATTGATAAATCGAAGTTCATAGCATAAAATTTTTTTGGTTGGTACAGGCCATTTACATTAAAAATGCAAGAAGTTCAAATAGGAAGTTCAAAGTGTAAAAAAAATACCAAATTAAACCAAGTAGATAAAACCTAGTAAACAACAAAATCACTTACCTCAACCGACACGTAGAAGGATCTTTCTGAAGTACGTGAAGGTAGATAATGAAGGAGCAACTCCCAAAAGCTGACGGCTAAATAAGATAACCAAAACAAAGTAAATAAGACAATGAATTTCAAAGCAACATGCAAATTGATATAAATTCATGTTCAGAAGTCTTAGTTATAGCACTTGATTGCCGCTATGTTATGCAAGAAAATCTAGTCATTTGCCTTTTAAAACATAAAAAGGATAATAAAAGTTTTATATTCAATGAAGTAAAAAGATGGAAAATGACTACGCTGCAAAATATAGAAACAGATACAACTTTGATTAAACTTTGTTAAACTATAAAGGAGTCTATTATCTTTTGCCTTAAATATAGTACTTTTTGAATATTTGATATCATTGTGATTCCGATATCATTAAAAAACAACCACTTATACTAATTTTAGGTCTTAATAACTTTTAAGTTAAAGCTTGACTATTGAGGATTTATATTAAAAATAGTTTCATTAATCTCTTTGATAGTGAGTGAGAAATAAAGGAGCCTTTTTATATCATTAGTGATTGAGTTATGAATGAAGGAGAAGGGAAAGGAATGGAGGATTTACTAGTCATTAAAAGGCTCAAGTGGAAGGAAAGTTTGTACCTAAAATTGTTATTAATTTAAGGAAAATATGAGTGAAATAATATTGTGAAGCAATAAAGAAGTAGAGGAACTAGAAAAAGGCAATCCTAAATGGAGAGGTAGAAGTTATAGAGAAGAAAGGACTGCAATTGTGCCTAAATGTAAGTTATCTTTGTTTTAAAAAGAAAATAAAATTTGTTTCATCCTTTTCCTTGTAGGTCAGTAAGGGAAAAGAAAAAGAAAAGATAATGAGATAGATGGTAAGGACAAGATAGAGGTTGTTGTCACTAATCATGTTGCTTTAGAGACAAAAGAAGGAATGGAACTTAATAAGGAGCTCAAGAGAATGTCATATAATTATTCTTTAAAACCTAGGCTACGAAAATGTAATTTTTTAAATAAATATGCTTGGCTCTGATTAGATAGTGGGTAAGTCTAGTACAAGTGTTTCTTAATAAGTACAATGTTATAGTGGTTCAAATTAAGATAATGAATTGGCTTCACACATCCAAACTGATTGACTTATTTTCATTAATTGTAGGAAACTGAATTAAAAACCTAGAAAGGATCACTTTTCACTAAACCTTAGACATTCTCTATTTTCAAATAAAAATCTAAAATATGCTCAAGTTACAAGATCCAACCTAAGTATTTTATCTTAATTTCAATGCCTAAGACCTAACTCTAGGTATTTTACCCTAATTTCAAGTCCTAAGGGCCAAGTCTAAGAATTTTAACTTAATTTCAAATCCTAAGATCTATTATAGATATTTCTTTTTAACTTAATTCCTAAGACTCCAGTCTAGGAATTTTATCTTAATTTTAATTCCTAAGCACCAACTCAGGTATTTTTTTCTTAATTTCTAATTCTAAGATCTATTATAGATATTTCTTTTTAACCCAAATCCTAAGACCTAATTCTAAGCATTTCATCTTATTTTCAAGCATTTCATAAGACTCAATTCTAGAAATTTTTATCTCAACTTTTAATCTTAAGATCCATTCTAGGAATTTATATTAATTTCAAACCCTAAAATCCATTCCAGAAAATTTTAATGGTCTTTTTGAAATAATTACTCGCAACTCTAGCCATACACAAACAAACTCATACCTAAACATAAACTCATGCCCATACACAAACTCATGCTCATACACAAACATTTATAAAAAATTCAATTTGTAAATGAAATTTCATGCCCATACACAAATAAACACAAAGGAGAGGATAGAGAAGACGAAAATACCTCCACGAAAATAGCCAAAGAAATTGACGAAAATGGTAAGAGAAGATGCAATAGCTCCATGAAGAAGATGCAGCAGGTCCACAACGTTGGCAATAGATTGGAGACATCAGAGATGCAGTAGTTCTCGACAAAGAAGGAGAAGACGTAGCAGTAGATTTGGAGGAGAAAGAAGGAGGACGAAACGACGTTGTTTTATTATACTTAAAACACACCCCTGAATCCCCCCCC
>JANSVA010046402.1:0-13265 GCA_025504915.1 Erythroxylum reticulatum | reverse complement strand
ATTTACATTGTTCATATCCTTTGATTCATATTTTCATTCAACAGAACATTCTTATACCACTAATAACTTATACTTCCCAAATTCTTATACATTGACATCAAACAATCCATTCCTTAATTTTAACATCAATTATCAACCCCACTAATCAAACTCTTAATCAATCAATAAAAAAACGGTCTAGGTTCATTTCAAACCTTAATCAAATCTAAATATACCAAGGTAAAGTTACTTATCCTTAGTTGGTTCAACAATCACACAAAACAAAGTTTTTTACTTTCTAAGCATTTCCCACGATCGTGGGTACCTTTCCACAATCGTGGAAAGACAAAACATAAGATTTCTCTCGTTAAGGTATTGTCCACGATCGTAGGAAGAACCTATGCAGCTTCTACGATCGTGGGATGGGTGAATAGACAGTTCACCATCCATTTCCTTCAATCTTTTTCTAGATTCTAACACCATTATAATAGTCCATTGATTAAACCTCCATTTTACCTTAAAGCTACTTCATTTCCTTATCAACTTCGTCTCTAATTCCAACTCAAAATCATTCAATTGGAAACTCATAAATTATATTCTTTTAAACATCAAAAATCAAAATAGAAACTATCATTCACTTTGACACATGTAGTCCTAGTTCTTTCCCATTTTAAGAACACTACACCATCACCTTTCTTTAACATAAATTCACCTTCATTTTACTTTAAAATACCACCTAAAATTATCCCTAAAATAACCTATAATTTAGGGTTTCCATACATCAAGAACAAACCAATTCGTTCACCATATTCCAAGCATATCTCATTATCAACCCTACATATAATTCATCTCAATTCAATCACCATGAATGTTATGCTAACATATACCATGATAGATTAATAAATCACTTACTTGTTTGGCTCAAAACCTCCTTAGTCTTCAAGCTAACTATCCTTCTAAATATGCAAAGACAAGGTATACTCCAAGGACAAGGTGGGAATATAAGGGTTTCAATTGCAAAGTGAAGGTTACAAAATTTTCGCAAAAATTAAAAGGTTAAAGATACTATATGAGTGTGTCGTTAGTAAGAGAAAGAAGAAGAAAGCATAAGACCAAAACATGGAAGAAGGTAGTCTTGCAAGTTTGAGAGATGTAGGTGTAAGTGTGTGGTGAAGAGGTGGGACACATGTGATGCCACTTGTCAAATGGAGAGCTATGTAATGTGTCTTCCTCTTACACTACCAATTGTCATTCCATAACTAGTCCACTTGTCTCATAATCACTAGATCATTTGTCACCCAATTAAGCCACCATTTTTCACTCATTAATTAGGCCATATGTCACATTATTACTAATGTCATATGTCACTATTTCATAGGTCTAGTCAACCTAAATTTTCATATATCAATTTGTCTTGCCATTTAATATTTTTCTTACACTAGATACACATCACACTTCACCATCCACTCAATTGTAACAATAAATTCCCAATTCACAAATTTTAATCCATCCCAAATAAAATTCAAGATAAATCAACACACAATGACATCATCATCATTTTTAAATGTTTCATACCCCGAGATATGTCAAATGAGTGCATATACTATTTTTACAATGTCTCTAAATCATGATTCGTGTCTGTATGTGACTATGATGCATACAAATGAAATATGCTTCATGTATTCTCATATGACTCAGCAGTATAATACTTTAACCCTTAACAAGTTTTGGAAACAGGCCATTACAATTCTACCCCCTTAAGAAATTTCATCCTCGAAATTATTGCCTGATTGGTTAAATAGATTAGGGTACTATTTCCACATTTTCTCTTCGGTTTCCCACATGGCTTCTTCTCCTTAGTGATTCCTCCAAAAGACT
Source organism: Erythroxylum reticulatum (assembly GCA_025504915.1). Lineage (NCBI taxonomy): Eukaryota > Viridiplantae > Streptophyta > Magnoliopsida > Malpighiales > Erythroxylaceae > Erythroxylum > Erythroxylum reticulatum. The sequence continues at coordinate 11,408 of JANSVA010046402.1, read as the reverse complement.
TTCACCAAAGAAATTACTTGGTTTCTCAATTATTTGGTTTGATAACTAAATATCTTGATCAGTTCCTCAATATAACTAAAGTTAGTTACAATTTCAATTTCTTGTGCTGTTAACACATGCATCAGATCTTATCGATATCTCCTAAGTATACTAATATAGAACACATTATGAATTTGAGACTTCTCATTTGGAAATGATAACTTTTAGGCCAATGGTCTTATTCTCTCATTGATCTCATATAGACAAATATATCTAGGGCTTAATTTACCTTTTTACTAAATCTCAGCACTCCTCACCAAGGTGATACTCTCATAAACACTTTATCTCCTACTTGGTATTCCATGTCCCTACGGTGTCGATGTGCATAACTCTTTTACCTATCTTGAGCCATCTTAATTTTACTATAGATCAGTTTCACCTTATCAACAGTATCTTCAATTAGCTCTAGGCCTTTAATAATTCTTAGACCCTCTTCATCCTAATACAAGGGCGATATGTTGGACCCCATTTTTTGAGTCCAACTATCTGGAAGTCATGAAGCGTGAAGTTTGGGCATAGAGGAAAAACTTAGAACTTTGGAGCTAAAACCCTTCAGAAGTAAGGCAAGTTCGCCGCGGTGAACTGATGGGAATAACTCCACTAACCCCTTCAAGGGAAGTTCATCACGGCAAACTAAATGTTTCATCGCTGTATAAGAAAATACCACAGACCCTTCAGGTAATTTACGCCATGGTGAGCGATTGAACTTCACCACGACAAATCTGAAAACTTATCTTCACCGCGGCGAAGTCACCACACCAACAAAAAAATATAGCTTCAAGTCAAATAAGCCACGGTGAACTCTTAGCTTCACTATGGCAAAACCCGCAGGATAAACCTAAAAAGCCCAACTTCTTATCATACTAAATGCAAACACATATTCCTTTAACCACCCTCATCAATTCCACCCAAAGACAAAATGAACTTGGACATAAACACAAGCAAATTTCCAAATTCTTAATCTCATCGTAAATCAATTATAATGCGAAATGTTTGAAGGCTAAAAGCAACATCAACCATATTTCATTAATATCAAAAAGAAGAGTTTTACAAAGCTTTAATGAGCATTTCAAGCCACATTACATCATAATAAAAAAGTACATAGTTTACAAAAAGTATAATTGCTTAAATTGCGATTAAAGCCTTATTTTACAAAAACTAACTATAAATACAAAATAAGCCTAATCGGAGTGATGCCTTGACTCTTGACTACTCGATCTCTTGCTCCTCACCTGAAGATGGGACAGAATAGGAGGGGTAAGCTTAAAGCTCGTGGGTAATAATTTTATAACCGGTAATAAGCAAAACCATTGTAAAAATTCACATGGAATCATAAAGCACATGTTTTCCAAATTCTCATTTATCAAGCAATTTGTAAGCAATATAATTCATGCATTCAACAAATTTGTCAATACAGGGCACATCAAAATGGTTTGGGTGAATCCAAAAATAGAGCGTACTACACATTTTCACATAATGGTCCTATGTAGCTGTGAACAGAACGTACTATCGCAATCATACTTAATGGCCTTACGTAGCCGTGAACTTATGGGAGTCCTTAAAGGAGCTCCATGCCACTAGCGGCAAGGCGAGAGAAGCCTTTTGTCAAAGTACATTTGACTTAACTTAGGGGACCACCACAAACTCACATAATCATACATTCACACCTTGTAACCATATTGCCTCAAATGACATTTTTTCGAAACTTAATTTCATAACCATAATATCATTTCAAAAATCAATATCCTTTCAAAATCATTTCCGTCATTCATTTCATAAACCAATAAAATAATTCATATAAAAACATATGGCACATTCTCAAAGCATTCAAAAAGCCTTAAGGGCACATTTATAACACAATCGAAAAGATTTAAACTTTCTTGGTTTGAAAGAAACATTAGGGGCTTATTACTTAATTATAAAAATGTGTCCCACCTTGAATTCCTTACTTATAACTTGTTCAAATGTGCCTCTCCTCTTTCTCCTCTTGCCTCTCTTGATTTCCTTAAACAATAACCAAAATTCCATTCAATTTGGTTTAGAAATCGGAAAGTTATACCTAAAACATTTTCATACCGTTCTTATACTAAAACAATATTCTATACTCAAATTCCATCCAAAAATTGGAGTTCTTAGAGACTGAATTAGAATAAATTTCATCATAAAATTTATATCCCTATGTCTCTAGCTTACTCCAAATTAAAAATCATTCTATTTAGATAATTACATAAAAAGTTATGCTTAAAATACCAAAGCATGCTTGAGTTGTGTAGAAGAAACTTCGCCGTGGCGAACCAAAAAGTTGGTTGCAATGAACTTTGATTTTTTTTCAATATTGGCCATGGCGAACCAAAGAGTTGGCTGTGGTGAACTTTCACAGAAACTCGACTCTTCTCTCAAATGTTTCTAGATTCTTACCCTATTCAACCTCATTTCACATCTAACTATCACCTAAATATGTTTCATTCTTCATATCAAGAAAAAGATGCTTATACTTACTTGATTCAGCTTCAAATTCTTCAAACTCTTCAAGATCTCCAAAAATCATAGTTTTTCTCTTCTTTTCCTCTCCTTCTCTTCTCCTCTTCATTATTTTCCCTCTTCTTTTCTCTCATTCATGTTTTGTTCCCTCTCAAATACAAAACAACACTTTCTTCTTCCCCTTTTACCCTTCTTTAATGCCTTATGTCTTTTTAAACCTAATTGAACTTCTAAAAATGCCCTTGAACATTCTTATTGTCTTACACTTTAATTCCATTAATCCATGTAATAAAATCCCACTAACTTTGACCTACTAATTAAACTTCAAAAATTAATCTATCAAAACCTCAAAAATATATTTAAATCATGCTTAATCAATAAGAAAAGAATTCGAAGGCCAACATTTTCTCTCCCTCTTAAAAGAATTTCGTCCTCAAAATTCATACTTGATTCATTGAAGAGTTGTGGATAGTTCTCTTTCATAGCCTCGAAGGGCTCCCACGTGACCTCTTTCACATAATGGTTTCTCCATAAAATTTTGACTGTCTGAACTGTCTTGTTCCTGGGGACCTTCTCCTTAGTGTCCAAGATCTCCACTAGAGTCTCCTCATAAGTCAAATCATTACTCAACTGAAACTCAATGGTCTGAATGATATAAGAGGGATCCGACCTATACCTCTTTAACATGGAAACATGAAAGACATCATGAATCTGAGACAATTCCTGTGGCAGTGCCAACCTATAGGCTACCGGTCCAATCCTCTTAAGAATTTCATAAGGACCCACATATCTCGAGCTCAATGTTCCCTTCTTGCCAAATTTCATTACTCCTTTCCAAGGAGATGTCTTAAAGAAAACTTTCTCACAAACTTCATACTCTATCTCCTTTTGATGTGCATCAATACATCTCTTCATTTTATCTTGAGCTACTTTAAGCTGTTGCTTAACTAAATTGACCTTGTCAACTGTCATCTGAAGTAACTCTGGTCCTATTAGTTTCTTTTCTCCTTCCTCATCCCAACATATCAAATTTCTACATCTTCTTCCATACAATGCTTTATAAGGAACCATCTGAATGCTTGAATGGTACAAATTATTGTAAGCAAATTCAACTAATGGCAAATGCTCGTCCCAAGCTCCTTTAAAATATATCACACATGCTCTGAGCATTCCCTTAAGGGTTCTAATGGTCCTTTCATATTGACCATTTGTTTGAGGAAGGAAAGCAGTACTGAACTTTAATTTGGTTCCTCAAGCCTCTTGTAAGCTTCACCAGAATCTCGAAGTAAAACGAGGATCTCTTTCAGAAACTATAAAATTTGGAATCCCATGTAATCTTACTATCTCATCAATATACTTCTTTGCTCGCACATGCAGAGAATCAATATGTTTAATTGCCAAAAAATGGACCGACTACGTCAAACAATCAACAATGACCCATATGGCATCATGCTTCCTACTAGTCTTGGGCAAACCCATCAGAAAGTCCATATTCACTCTTTGCCATTTCCACTCAGGAATGGATAATGGCCTTAACTTGCCTGAAGGTGCCTGGTGTTCAGCCTTGACTTACTGACACACTAAGCACTTACTTGCATACTCTGCTACATCCTTCTTCATGCCTTTCCACCAATAATGCTCTTCAAATCTCTATACATCCTGGTGCTACCTGGGTGCATAGCATAAGGTGCATTGTGTGGCTCATCCAGTTTTTCGTCCTTTAATTCCTTGACATTCGGAATACAAAGTCTATTTCCTACAACCATAAGTCCATCATCCCTCACTATCATATCAGTCTTTTTGCCATTCCAAATCTCTTCTTAAAGCTTGCTTACTGCATCTTGTGCTTGTAACTCCTTAACCTTCTCGTTGAGTACCAGTCTCACTCTGAAATTAGCAATGATACAATCAGGTTCCTCCTCTGTCAAACTTATTTTTAGCTTAGCCATCTCCTCCAATAACAGCAGATAATCTACCTAAATATGGGCTACTGAGGATTTCTTACTCAAAGCATCCGCCACTATATTTGCCCTTCCTGAATGGAACTCAATCAACAAATCATAATCCTTAATTAGCTTTAACCATCTTCTCTATCTTAAATTCAGTTCCTTTTGGCTTAACAAATACTTGAGACTTTTATGATCCATAAAAGTCTTTGTCTAAACTATATACAAATAATGTCTCCAAATCTTCAAGGAAAAAAATATTGCTGCTAACTCCAGATCATGGGTTAGGCAATTCAGTTCATAAGGCTTTAGCTTCTACGAGGCATAAACTATTACCTTTTATCCTTGCATCAATACACAACCCAAACCCTTTCTTGAAGTATCACTATATACTGTATAAACTTATCTCTCATAGGCAAAGTCAAGATTGGTTCACTTGTCAATTTGTGTTTAAGCTCCTTAAAGCTTTTCTGACATTCCTCACTCCAGATAAATTTCTGATTCTTCCTCAATAACTTAGTCATCAAAGTAGTTTTATAGAAAATCCTTCAATAAATCTCCTATAATATCTTGCTAGACCCAGAAAACTTCTCACTCTGCCACAGTTGTCAGTGCATGCCACTTTACTACTGCTTCCACTTTTCTCAGATCAACATGTACCTCATCTTTTAATATCACATGTCTAAGGAATATCACCTCGTGAAGCTAAAACTCACACTTGTTGAACTTAGCATAAAGTTCCTTCTCCCTTAGTGTTTGCAACATTATCCTAAGATAGTTCTCATATTCCCCTTCAATTTTGGAATATACCAAAATGTCATCTATAGACACGATGAAAAATTGATCCAGATATTCCCTAAAGACCCTATTCATAAGATCCATAAAAGTAGCTGGAGCATTAGTCAACCTGAACGGCATGACTAAAAATTCGTAATGCCTATATCGTGTTCTGAAGGTTGTCTTATTCACGTCAGATTCTTTGATCCTGAGCTAATGATAACCTGACCGGAGATCAATCTTTGAAAAGACTCTTTTCCCTTGCAATTGATTGAACAAGTCATTAATTCTTGGAAAAGGATACTTGTTCTTAATAGTCACCTTATTGAGTCTCCGGTAATCAATACACATCCTCTATGTTCCATCCTTCTTCTTAATAAATAGAACAGGCGCTCCCTATGGTGACGAACTTGGCCTTATATACCTCATCCCTAATAGTTCCTCCAATTGTTCCTCAAGCTCCTTCAGCTCAGCTAAAGCCATTCTATATGATAGTATAGAAATGGGTGCGGTTCTGAGAATTAAGTTGATAGCAAACTCGATTTCCCTCACTGGTGGCAAACTAGGTAAGTCCTCTGGGAACACGTCTATAAACTCCCTCATAAACGGAAAATCTTCTAACTTCCCTTCATTCAAATTAGCATCCACAACATTCGACAAGAAGGCTTCACACACTTTTTTCATCATCCTGTCAGCTAACAAAGCTGAAATAATTATTGGTGATAGTGCTTTCCTGTCTCCTCTAAAAATCACCCTCTCTCCATTGCCCAGATTAAATTCCACCTCTTTGAGGCTACAATCTAACTTCGCTTGATACTTTTCCATGACATCCATTCCATGCATAACATCTAAGCCTTTTAGGTCTAGAGGTAAGAGGTCCACCACCATTCTAGCACCCTCAATAAGGAGTTCACAACCCCTATACACTTGACTGATTACCACATTCCTCCCTAGAGGTATACTAACAAGCAAAGGACTATTTAAAGGCACTGAATTCACATCATATAAAATCATACTTGCACAAACAAATGAATACATGGAGCTAGAATCAATCAAGACATATACTTCATAATTAAATAACTGAGCCATACCCGTAACAACTTTAGGTGCAGCTGTAGTTTCCTATGTGGTCATGGCGAACACCCTTGCATGTGCTTGACCCTTTGGCCTTCCTGGAGAAATAGCCTCCTTACAACTCTAGAACTACTTACGTCAGTGACTGGCCTGGTTTCCATTATTTCTACTCGCCTTGGAGCTTACAACTGTGACCCCTCTTGCCTTGCTTCTTAGGGACAGTCCCTGATTATATGTCCCTTCTCTCCATATCAAAAACATACTCCAAGTAACTTGAAGCACTCTCCCCTGTGAAGCTTCCCACAATGCTTACATTGAGGGTTCATGTTCCTGCTTCTCTCCACCCTGCTATTGCCTTCCATAGTTGAGGCTTGCATTAAAATTTCCATTACTTACTTGTTCTTAATAGAGGCACTACTCCTCACCTCACTCTGTGTGTGAAAGCTCTTCATACCCCTTTCAGGCATTGGAGCACTCATTCCCTTCTTAGAAGTCTGTTCCCTGTTCTTCCTTGTCTTATTCACTTCATACTTGATATTCTCCAGCTTCTCAGCTTGCAGTGTAGCGTCTACCAACTGTTGGTAGTCACAGAAGTTATGGATCAGCACCTTTTCCTTGATCCCCAAGCGAAGACCTCACTCAAACTTATGGTATTTATCTTCCTCATTCACCACAATGTTGGTCGCATATTGGGAAAGTTGGGTGAACTTTAGGTCATACTCACTCACACTCATGTCCCTCTGTGTGAGATTCAGAAACTCCCTAGCCTTCTTTTGTACATAAACTCTGCAGAGGTACTTCTTCCTGAACACTTCCACAAAGTCTCTCCATGACAACAACAGAGGCATAACTTGATTGTGGGGCACTGATTTTCACCAATGAAGCACATCGCCCTATAGCAAGCTTACTGCATAATCCAGTTTATCCTCATCAGAGCACTTCATCTGAAGCAGGACTCTCTTGGTTCTCTTTAACCATGCTTCGACCTCTTTCAAATTTATCGTACTATTGAAATCTATAGCTCCATACTTGCGGAGCTTATCATACAGCCCATTCCTATCCACTGGAGCTTGCATCGACCCTTGTGACCCTTAGCCTATGGCATAAGTGAAAGCCTAATCAAAGGTTTGAAAGAACCATGAATCCATGGTAAGCATAGGAGGAGGAGGCAATGCATTTTATGTTGCACACTAGGTGCCTCAGCATCAAGAGCAGAGTGTGTCCTCACATCTTACTAGACATAGGATTCATCCGTGCTCCCTTAGCAAGAGTGAGAGCGAGTCATAGCTCCTCAAATTCTCTGGGCGACATTTTCACTCCTTTAATATAAAACCATTTAAAATCCTTAGTTCATGCAAAATAATTTTCAAATCATGCGAAACAATTTAAAATAATATAACCTATTCATTTAAAACAATGCATGTTCATTTCATGTCTTAGACTACTCATTACATGCCTAGGATACGCCTAAACCAAGTGGCACTCTGTTACCATAAGATGTTGGACCTCATTTTTGAAGTCCAACTATCCAGAAGTCATGAAGCGTGAAGTTTAGGCGTGGAGGAAAAACTTAGAACTTGGGATCTAAAACCCTTCGGAAGCAAGATGGTTTTCCATGGAGAACTTATATTTCTTCGCGGCAAACTGATAAGAATAACTCCACTAACCCCTTCGGGGGAAGCTCACTGCAGCAAATTAAATGTTTCTCTATAAAGAACATATGGGAAAATCTCATGGACCCTTTGAGTAATTTATGCCATAGCAAGAGATTGAACTTCACCGCAGCATACCTGAAAATTTATCTTCGCCACAGTGAAGTCACCACACCAACGAAAAAATATAGCTTCGAGTCAAATACGCCGTGGCAAACTCTTAGCTTCGCCGCAGTGAAACCCACAGCACAAACCCAAAAATCCCAACTTCCTATCATACTAAATGCAAACACATATTCCTTCAACCACCCTCATTAATTCCACCTAAAGACAAAATGAACCTGGACATAAACACAAGCAAATTTCCAAATTCTTAATCTCATTGTAAATCAATTATAAAGAGAAATGTTTGAAGGCTAAAAGCAACATCAACCATATTTCATTAATATCCAAAAGAAGAGTTTTATAAAGCTTTAATAGGCATTTCAAGCCACATTACATCATAATAAAATATATATATAGTTTGAAAAAAGTAGAATTGCTCAAATTGCGACCTTGTTTTACAAAAATTAACTTCAAATACAAAATAAGCCTATTGGAGTGATGCCTTGATTCTTAACTACTTGATCTTTTGCACCTCACCTAAAGATGGGACGGAATGGGAAGGGTGAGCTTAAAGCTTGTGGTTAACAATTTTATAACCAATAACAAGCAAAACCATTGTAAAAATTCACATGGAATCATAAAGCACATGTTTTCTAAATTCTCATTTTTCAAGCAATTTGTAAGCAATATAATTCATGCATTCAACAAATTTGTCAATATAGAGCACATCAAAATGGTTTGGGTGGATCCAAAAATAGAACGTCCTACACATTTTCACATAATAGTCATGTGTAGCCGTGAATAGAATATACTATCACAATCCCACTTAATGGTCATGTGTAGTTGTGAACTTAAAGGAGTCCGTAAAGGAGCTCCATGCCACGTGCGAGTAGGCAGGAGAAGCCTTTTGTCAAAGTGAACTTGACTTAACTTAGGGGACCACCACAAATCCACATAATCATGCATTTCACATCTTGTAAACATATTACCTCAAATGGAATTTTTCCAAAACTTGAGTTCATATCCATAATATCTTTTCAAAAATCATTATCTTTTAAAAATCATTTCCATCATTCATTTTATAAACCAATAACACAATTCATATACAAACATGTGGCACATTCTCAAAGCATTCAAAAAGACTTAACTGTATATTTATAACACAATTGAAAAGATTTAAACTTTATTGGTTTGGAATAAATATTAGGGGCTTATTACTTAATTATAAAAATGTAACTTACTTTGAATTCCTTGCTTATAACTTGTTTAAATGTGCCTCTCCTCTTGCCTCTCTTGATTTCCTTAAACAATAACCAAAATTTCATTCAATTTAGTTCAGAAATCGGAAAGTTATACCTCAAACATTTTAAGACAGTTCTTATACTGAAACAATATTTTGTACTCAACTTCCATCCAAAAAGTGGAATTCTTAGAGACTGAATTAGAACTCCATTTCAACATACAATTTGTAGTCCTATGTCTCTAGTTTACTACAAAATGAAAAATTAATCCATTTGGATAAGTACACAAAAAGTTATGCTTAAAATACCTAAGTATGCTCGAGCTATATAAGAGAAACTTCGCCGCGGTGAACTTTGATTTTTTTCAATGTTGGCCGCGGTGAACCACAGAGTTGACCACGATAAACTATCGCAAAAACTTGACTCGTCTCTCAAAATTTTCTAAATTCTCACCCTATTCAACCTCATTTCGCATCTAACTATCACCTAAACATGTTTCATTCTTCATATCAAGAAAAAGATTCTTTTACTTTCTTAATTCAACTTCAAATTCTTCAAACTCTTCAAGATCTCCAAAAACCATAGTTTTTCTCTTCTTTTACTCTCTTTCTCTTCTTCTATTCATTATTTTCTCTCTTCTTTTCACTCATTCATGTTTTTTTCCCTCTTAAATACAATACAACACTTTCTTCTTCTCCTTTTACCCTTCGTTAATGCCTTATGTCTTTTTAAACCTAAGTGAACTTCCAAAAATGCCCTTGAACATTCTTATTATCTTTCACTTTAATTCCATTAATCCATGTAATAAAATTCTACTAACCTTGACCTACTAATTAAACTCCAAAAATTAATCCATTAAAATCTCAAAAATATATTTAAATCATGCTTAATCAATAAGAAAAGAATTCGGGGGCCAACACGATCAACATTTTTTACCATATAAGGCTTCATACGAAGCCATACCGATACTACTGTGGTAACAATTATTGTAAACAAATTCAATAAGAGCTGCATATTGATCTCATACTCCTTAGAACTCCAAAACATAAGCTCTGAGCATATCCTCAATGGTCCTAATAGTCCTTTCACTCTGTTCATCTGTTTAAGGATGAAATGTTGTACTAAAGTTTAAGCTCGGGCCTAATGCTATCTATAAACTACCCCAGAATCTGGAACTACCCTAGATGGTTCACTCAATTCATGAATCACACCATTTCACATAACACATTTTCACATTTTTCACATAATTAATTTTGTATCACATTTTCACTTAAGCGTAAGCAATTTTTCCATTTCAATCAATCAAACATACTTAAACAAATGCATATGGAATGCTCATGAGACTCTTTTCTAATTGTTATGTTGTTGTGATTGAGTGCCTAAACTGTCCTATATCCATTTTAGATATCGAGCTCATTACTAAACTCTCCCGTATCTATTTTGGATACCTAGCTCATTGATAACTGTCCCTTATTTGATGGGGATATAGGGCTCATTTCACATGGTGAGTCTTAGGCTCTTAATCACTTTCTTAACTCAAGGCTCTTTTCACACTTTGAGCTTTTAGCTCTTTCTCGGCGGCCACTCTGGTCATAACTGTCATTATCTGATTGTGTATTCATATATGGAATGCATCTATCACAATCAATCATATTATAAAGAACATAGTTCATCACATTCATATACAAGCAGCACTTCAATGTCACATACACGTATCACAATCATTGGACCTCCTGTCTGGAAATCAACTTACTCAAATGAATTCATATTCCCATTCACAACATAATTTAAGGAAAACAATTAATTAAGAGAAATCGTCTAGGTTACTTATAGTATGCTCTAGATTAGCATTTGCTTCCATAATCTAGAAACGTTTAAATGTATACGTTTATCCTGCACATTCAACATTATGTAATACACATATTGCACACTTGTTACAGCTTTGCAAAATTATAAATACTCATTTATGCTTAATGTGTAATGGACTATGTACAATGCATGCTCAATGACATTTTCGGGTATTTTTCCATTATTCAAATCACATACTCAATCCAATATCAAACTCACTTAAGTATCATTTATACTTAGGGTTT
>JANSVA010046278.1:0-13272 GCA_025504915.1 Erythroxylum reticulatum | reverse complement strand
AAAAATTTTTTATACCGTCTTTTGATTGATTAGTGATGTAGCACACCACCCTCGTGGGGCACGGACTTGGGTATCACTATCGATATTGGGTTCGGGTCAAGTGGGGGTGGGGTGCTACAAAATGTCTTTATCTTCAATCCTTGCATGTGAACTTTTTTTATGTATGGAGCATTGAATTTACGGGATCATTTCCTTATTCTTTTAGTTTTGTTTACATATTATTAGCTATAGATTATGTTTCTAAATGGGCGAAAGCTAAAGCCACCAGGATTGATGATTCTAAAGTTATTGTAGAATTTGTTAACTTTAACATTTTTTCTAGGTTTGGAACACTGCGAGCATTTATTAGCGACAAGGGTACTCATTTTTGCAATTGATTGATAAGAAATCTTTTAAAGAAGTACCATGTCACTCGCAAGGTATCTACAACCTACCATCCACAAATAAACAAGCAAGCAGAAGTTTCAAATAGAGAAATTAAGTCAATCCTTGAGAAAATGGTGAGCTTAAATTGTAAAGATTAGAGCCAATAACTTGATGATACTATTTGGCAATATAGAATTACATACAAGACACGAATTTTCATGTCTCCATACCGAATGATTTATGGAAGGCTATTTCATCTTCTAGTGGAAATTGAGCAAAGCTTTTTGGCCAATCAAGCAATGCAATATGAAGATGGACGAGGTCGGTGAACAAGGGAAATTGAAACTGCAAGAATTGGAAGAGCTTAGGCTTAATTCTTACGAGAATGTAGAAACTTACAAGGAAAAGATAGTTATTCATGATAAGATGACTGGCTAAAAGAATTTTGTTGTAAACAAAACGTTCTTCTTTATCATTCATAAATTAAGCTTTTCCCAAGTAAGTAACATTCCTGTTGGATTGGACCTTTTGTCATTACTAATATGTTTTCCTATGATGCAATTGAAATTAAAAGCCTACAGATGAAAAAGCAATTTAAAGTCAAAGGTCATTGATTGAAACTGTTATATGAAGGATTCCAAGTAGAAAATGTGGAAGTGATAGGGTTAGAAAACCCTGATTATGAAGATTGAGCGACACTTGCATCGAGCCAACAACACGAAACAAAGACGTTGCTTGGGAGGCAACCTAAGGGAAACTTATTTCTTTTCATTTACATTATCACATTTTTTGTTTATGTTAAATGCTTCATTTCTTGAATTTGATGTTACATTAGGGAGAATGTAAGTTTTAAGTATGGGGGTAGGGATCTTAGTTTTCATGCATGTTTTAAGCTTGTTTGTTGCTTATGTGTGATTCTTAAGTTTTTAAAAATAAAACAAACAAACAAGCAATTTATATTTTTCTATTGCTTTTAAGACTATATAATTATAATTAGAGAGTGAATTGACTAGAAATATTTATGGTAACTTGAGCATGTACTTTTACTCTTGTGATTAGTCAATATACATTATCTTTAGAAGAGTAGTGACTAGTGGTAGGTGCAAGCCAATGAGATTTTGAGCCTTTATAGACTAACACTTTTATATCAGTCTCATTGTATTATGTTTATGAGTGACCTTTATGATATGTACATCTTAACCTTTCTTTGATTTTCTTTTCAAGACCACTTTTTTATCACATGCATTAACATGGAAATGATATAGGCATTTTTTGTTTCATAAGCTATATTAGCCAAATAGCTTACCTATTGATATGATGTTTCCTTTTGATAAGCCCTTTGAGTTTTGTTTATCTTTTCTTTTTGTGCTAAACACATTGCTTGCCTTAAACCTAACCATATGTCCCACCCAAGCCTTAAAACTAATGAAGCATTTGTCGATTGTTGATGATTGTGGATGGACAAAAGTCTAAGTGTGAGGGTGTGCATATAAGTGGGTTGGTTATAATTATCGAAATGTCATTTTATCTCTTGTTAATGAATTCCAAATGTTAATATAGCTTCTTTCAATTTTTATAAAAAATTCAATTAAAAAAGAAAAGCAAAAGAAAAATAAAAAGAAGAGAAAGAAAGAAAAGTATGTTTGAATAAAAGTATTAAAGAGGAAATACATTTATTTTATAAAGTTATTCATGATTAGTTTTTCCTCTTAAATTTGTATGGAATGAGTGATTTAAGTATGTTGCATATTAGGTAAATGTTGTTTTGAAGGATCACCATTTATGGTTATAATGTATTGTTTGTCATCAGTTATTAAGTGGTTCCTTATAATTCTTTATGCTTCATGAGGTTTGCAACGTGAGAGCTTGGTTTTACATTTAGTGTTTTTCATGCTTTGCTAGCTTATGATGGCTTTTATGCTAAATTACCCACGTAGATCTTACCTTAACCCTTGCTCGCATTACAACCTTAGAAAATTCCTTTGATTAATGATTATAAATGTGAGTCTTAGTGGTGGAGAAATGAAATGATATGCAAAGTTATGGAATGTCTTCATCCTGAATGGTGTTTGAGGGTACCCATAAAGTTATCATATTTTAACACATTTTATCAAAGTCTACCCCTAGATTGCTCAATTTCTGAAGGAAATGATTATGGATTGATTATGAGTAGAGGCATAGGACATTGAGTTCTTGCTATGATTTTGAAAGTTATTTCTCTTTACTTATGGCAATATTTTCTTATGAAATATGGAAATTGTGAAAGTGTTATAGTTTGTGACTTTAATTTTGATATTTTCCTGAGGATGATCAAAAGCTAAGTGTGGGAGAATTTGATGTGTGCTTAATTGTTTATACATCCTCTTTTTTACACTTAGTGATTATTAATGTGAAATGCTTAAAAAACTCATTTTAGTTCATATTTGGTATTCAGTATAAGTTTGAAGCAAAAGAACTAAAATGGATTAAAAGAACATTCCTTGAGTCAACATCTTGACATTCAAATTCAATTGCCCTTTTGGAATAAGAAGGAAATGGGTTAGGGTAAGGTCTAGACAAGAAATTACAAGAAGAAGAATAATTCAGCAAGACTTGGGAGATACACTATCGTGTATACAATGGGAAGATACTTTTTGGATGTGTATCCAACTATGTATCTTTACAAGCTTCATATTTTTTGGGTAGCACGGTTGGATGTATGATCCTACCTCCGTAACCCTGCATATACTCGTAAGCCTAGTTTTTACTATAAATTGAAATTTTGAGTGGCCAAATAAAGGGGAATCATTTTGGAGGCACGAGAAAGGGAAAAAAGCTTACCTATTTGAGATCTATGGAGGGATAATCTTCCTTATTTTGGTTCAGAGGTGAAATTGATTCAAAGGATCGCATTTGAGCAAATCGTCATTATGGATTATTGAATCTTTCTCTCTTTAAGGATTATTTACGTTATTATTTGCTTATTGAATTAGTTATTTGTGTAAGGATGATCTGAATGCTCTATTAGATTGTTTTTATATAAACCCAATGCTAGAATCTCAAATACTATACATAATAGTTGTGTTTTGGATACATTGTGGCAATTAATGACATTGAATCATTAGGGATATCATAATATAGTTTAAATAACCTGAACTTGTTTGGTTATTGCCTAGATTGATCTATTTTCCTTATTCATAATTCAACTGTCGGACTAAATCTAGAGAGTTTGTTCTCGGTTAGACAATAGCTAGGTTTAATTAAAGAGCTTATTTTGATTAAACACGATATAAGGGAAAACTAGTGTTAACAGAGCTTGTTTTTAATCTATGGTCAATAGTCCTAAGAAAGGTGTGAAAACAATAATACAATGAAGTATGTTTATTTATGTGAGGGCTAAGATTGATTTGAGAATTGGATTAAGGAAGATTAGCCCTCTATAGATCCCAAATAGGTAAGCTTTTTGCCCTTTTCCCATGCCTCCAAAACGATTCCCCTTTCTTGGGCCTCCCAAATGGTCAATTTATAACAAAAACTAGGTTTTTGGGTATACGTACAGTTGAGTGCATGACCATGAATCTAACCGTGCAACCCAAAAAATGTGAGGCTCGTGAAGATACTTGATTGGATACATGGTTGTGTATCCAACCATGTAAGTTCAAAAAGTATCTTCCAATTGTATACACGACTATGTATTAACCAGATCTTGTTGATTTTTTTTTCTTTTTGTAATTTCTTGTCCAATCCTCACCCTAATCCATCTACTTCTTGTTCCACAAGGAAAATTGAGTTTGAACTTCAAAATGTTGGCTCAAGGAATGCTCTTTTAACCCATTTTAGTTTGTGTGTTTCAAACTTGAACCTAATACCAAATATGAACCAAAATGAGTATCTTAAACATTTCATAATAATAATCACTAAGTGCTAAGAAGCAAATTTATAAACAATTGAGCATACATCAATTCCCATACCCTATAACTACAAGTCTACTTCCTCCCTAATTGGACAATGTGCATGTCATATTTAATAGTCTTGTCCCCATTCCAAATAACTTTCCATCTTATTACATCCTTTTAATTCTTATTCAATTTTTTCACCACTTAAAGTGTCATGTCCCCCTTCCATCTCTTAGCTTGCTCCTTAAGGTCAGAGTGCCTCTTCATGAACATGGTTTTAATAGTCTCCATCATACTAATGATAGGTTGATCTTTGGTTACCAAAATCCAAGAGTTGAATGTCTAGCTCATGTTGTTGTCTACAATTAGGCATTTGAACTCAATGCTTTAGTTTAATTCAAATCATTGGCTTAATTAAACCAAATCTATGTTTCCTTCGGCTATTCAAATAGTCCTATACATATCCTAGTGCAAGGTGGTTTAATTTTATAAGCATGACATCAAATTCTTGTGGGAATGTTGCTCAGGCACAATTTTAGAATGCTTTCCTAAGATCATTTCCCTACTCTATTGTGATATATATGCCTTACACACATCCTATATGTAGCATGGGGCAATAAATCGTTCTTAGCTTTCATAAGTCCCTACAAATTAATAACAACTAGTTAAAAGCTTTCTAAGATGCAAATATTTAAAAATAACCTTAAGTTGGATAAATTATGTTTTGTATATTAGAAATCATAGTTATTCCTACACCATTTCCAATATCTAATTTAATGACTAGGTGCTCTATAAACCATTTCCATATTTCAGTATTCTCCACCTTAACTATTATCTAAGTAATTGAATAAATGCCTCAGTTGCCATAAACTTTTATGGTACTTAAAAGTTATCCCCTGGTACTTTGTTTTCAAAATACATCGATCTATTATTGCATCTTCTTCCACCCCTTCTTTTTTTGCATCAAAATGCGCACATTCTTTTAAATATCAGTTTATCTTCATCCTTTCTAAGTTGAAACTCTATCATAGAACTAGGGTTCATTTCTTTCCACTTAAAAATAAAACCATAAAGCTTCATATATTCATTATGACACTCTTTTGCCTTTGCTTTAAGTATGTTCCTCCTTTCATATATGCATATGCTAAAATTGAAAAATAAGATTAGTTTCTCTTTACATTCTTCAACCATTTTCTTTAATGCTTTCATTATGAAACTCTTTTGCCTTTGCTTTAAGTATGTTCCTCCTTTCATATATGCATATGCTAAAATTGAAAAATAAGATTAGTTTCTCTTTACATTCTTCAACCATTTTCTTTAATGCTTGGTTTGTCTAGAATTTTTCCCTTGAAGTGTCTCATGGTAAAGTTAGATGTAACCAACCTTAGATTGTTTGTTAGATTGCATGTATGCTTTGGATTGTAAGTTTTTAGCTTTAATTATTTATATTTTCTATCATATGAAGCATACCTCTTAAATGGATAGCCAACAACGTAACCATATCTTATTCTTTTTGTTTCATTCCTCTTAAAACTCAAGTTAAATCCAATTGTTGCTGCACAATCAACAACTGCTTCCTTAAAGTTTTTAGCACTATCAAAATCATCCATAACATCCATTCATTTACAACAATTGTAAGAGGACATCTACTACTTTCATTGGATTGCTTCAAGGTAACATTTGATTCTTCACCACTAGGATATTCATCACCAGTTAAAAAACTGCCAAGATCAGAATAGTTAATATACTTAGTGTCATAATCTACATCAACACTAATGCTAAAATTCGAGTCAAATTCACGTTTATCAATACCAACTAACTTACCTTTTTCTTAATCACCCATTTCACCCCACCAAATCTACACCACCTAAATCTTCACAACCCAAATCTACACCACTCAAATATTCACCACCCAAATGACCTCTATCTTGAGCACCCATATCAAAATCATCATCATCACTCATTTTAATGTCACTACAAGTTGATGCTTCACCTCCTATATCACCTTCATCATCCACGCCAACATCTTTATTACCTCCCAAATCCATTCCAACATCATTATGACATCTCAAATGAACTCCTCCACCAGTTTCATAACCCAAATCAACTCCTACATCACTATTATAACCCATATCCACTCCATTATCACCTCTTAATTCCATAACCATCCCGTTTTTATGCTAGTTGTTATGCCACATTAACATTGGCAAGTATGGTATTGGTTCACCTACATGTTCCAGATAAACATTAACTATACCATGTACCTCTAACAATTTAATCAAACCAATTGCACTCTGATTAGATTCTAACCTCCTTAAACCTTAACCTTTTATCAAAAATCAAATACCATGCATTAAAATTTTTTGTATATTCTAAAATAGCACCTATTTCGTAAACCTCTCTCAAACTTATATAATCCAAGTCCATGTTGCAAAAAAAATTTGGTGGCTTACCAACACACTTTAATGCACTCTTCTGAGTAAAATGTTGACCATAAAATATCCTTATACTAACTCTTCCATTTATTTCCATCCTATATAAATAACTTTTTAAAAGAAATAGTTCTTAAAAAGTATCATGTGATTAAAAACTAACATATGAATATTCAAAGAATATGACAGCTACTCATATCATGTGAAAGTTGAAAAATGACAGCTGCTCATGTTGTATAAAAGGTAAGAAGTGGCAACTACTCATGTTGTATAAAAGCTAAAAAGGAAAGAATGCCAATATGAGAAACAAAGATGTGAGAACACCTAATTATGAAAGGGCCCTACTCAACAAATGTACTACTCATATGAAACCCAAACCAAAGCAGTCATAAATATAAAAAGTGAACAATGACAATATGATCATCAATTGATCACAATTCATAAAATTATATGCATACAGTTGCTTACTAGTTATCTTAAAATTCTATGTCAACATAAATGTAATGTCACATGATAATAAAAATTTCCTTTGCTTTACCATACAAATAATTTTCTTTGTTGAATAATTACTAGACCACACTAATTATAATAGCTTCTTTTTATGAATAAAAGAAACTCAATCAAAAATTAAATAGTTGGGTAAGATTCATTTACAAAAAAAAGTAACCAAAATTAAGAGAAATAATTCATTTTGGCATTTTCTTGCATTATGTTGAAATGTATATACAATTGATAAGATCAAATTCAATTTTTTAGTAAACATTTGGTAAGAATAAATGAAAAAAAAGAATATATTAAGTGTTGAGATAACATCAACTAAAATTCATTAATCATGGAAAAATAAGAAAGTAACATGCATAAAAAGATGTTAGTTGGAGAATATGAGGGGAAAAATTGCAAAAAAGCAAGCAATAAAACTGAAAATGAACTTATGACATATATTAAGTATTCAGGTCTACAAGCAAATGCAATCTTAGCTATATTTCAAAAGTGATTATCTTAATGTAGCAATACTCTTAGACTTTAAAAAGTTAAATTGATTATGATTCATTAAAATTTCTAAATTGAAGTTACACCAAAAGTACAAGACAAATGTTGCAATTTAACTAAAAAAATTAAACAAGAATAAGAGACAAAATGAACTTTCCATATGCATTAAACAAATCTTACAGAAAGATACAACAAATTCAATTTCATATCCACTTTCAAATAAAAGATGTGCCATCAACCAAAAGCATATAGAAGAAAGCAATTCAACGAAGTAGAGTGTCTTTAAAAAAAGGGCATAACTGTGTGTTACAAGATCATACCAAATAATCTCAACAATTTTAAATGCCTTCATATTTATGTCTCGTCCATAAGATTGAATCTAAAATATTGGAATTTGAATTGTAAAAAGGTAATGAGAACATAATGTTAGCAAAACCCTTATGATTTCAAGTCCATATAACATGAAAAGAAAATTATATCAATTTAAAACCACAAGGTGAAAATGTTGGACCATTAACCTTCAATTTAATAAATAGGAAACAAGAGGGAACACCTTCCTCCACTGTCTCCGATTGTACATACAAGAATTTAAGCACTATAAAGACAAATAATTCTTTATTCACATACTATAAACGCTAAGAAAATATAAATAGGTGACTAGAGAATGATTCCATGACTTGAGTGACTAGATGACAAAGATACCTCAACTAGAGAGTGAAGATAACTCAACTAGAGTGGATGGAGAACAAAGACACTTCTTGAGTGACTTGAGAACAAGGATTCAAAAGATTAACAAAAAAAAGTAAGAAGAAGCACGAAGGGATTCAATCGGGTTAGAAAAACAACTACAAATTAAGGTTAAATTAAGGATTTAGTTGGGTTATGTGTTGGGGGAAAGCATATAAGAAATTAATTAATTAATTTAAATATAAGAAATTATTATTTGTATACATATCAAGTGCTATAATGGTAGTCGACCTTATGTGGCATGCCTAGGTGGCTAAACTTAACATGAATATAATGTTTATTCGACAGTGTTATCATTTTTAGAACAAATTGCTCTATTTTAGAAATCTTAGGGCGCTAATAGTATCACAAACAATGGAAACGCTATCTTAGACTTTTTGCCAAATATTAGAGCACAAAGTGGACATTTCGCTAATAAAAAAACATAGCACTAAATTTGGAAGAGTAAATGAAAACAAAAAAATATCTAGTAGGACCACATAAGTCTTTAGAGTATCATTTTTAAAAATTTTATTATAGATTTTGACACTTGATTTTAGTTTTAAATATTTCAATAAAAGAAATATTTTAAATAGGAAAATTTACTATTTGCAAATATACTTGATTTAAATTTTCTTTAATATTTATATATTAATTTCATAAAATATATTAATTTTATTTCTATATATTTTTAGAAATAAAAATAAAATAAAATAAATGGTAGTTCCCTTAATAATATGATAACGTGAAATAGATTATATGACTTTAAAATATTTTGTAAAATTCTTAACATTAAATCAACACCTTTATATGATTACAAAAATATAAATTAGTATAAGCAAATTCAATGTACAACATCTTAAACAATAATAAAAGATATAACTAATTAATTATAAATAATTAAACAAGCATCGCTTAAATATATAACTAAAAGATAAGGAAAATCTATAATTTTATAATGGTTTCATTCATTTTAAACTTTGGTCCACTCTTTAATTCAAATTTAAGAATTCAATCAATTATTGAATCTCATTTAATGGGTGGATATCAAATCATTATAACAACTTTCAAGCTTTTATTAAGAATTTGTTAAGAACTCACTTCTTCAGTTTTGGAAACAATCATGCAAACTCAATAATCACTTTTTTTTATAATAATACTAAACTTTTAATATTATAATTCAATTATAATGTCATAGCATACATGATCACTTTTGGATCAATATTTTATATATTTATCTATATAAGTAATCCTAAAAAATAATTTTTGCTTGCTAAAGCTTAAGTAGTAATTGGAACTTGAATGGACCTTCCAAACACTAAAAAATATTAGTTGTTTAAATGAGTTACATCTAACTCAAATTGATCAATTGTTGTAATTAATCGACTAATCAACTCTTAGGCAAGTTGATTAATTGTACTATATAAGTTTAGGTCTTTAGTGTCTTTCAACTAGGCCAAACACGTAAAACTATTAACTACTCAGGGAATTTCTTGAACTCTTTTCCTTCTATTTTTTTAATATAATCATCCATCTAACATTCATTCTAACTCTTAAAATTTTTTATTTTTTATATAATAGGTGATTTTTTCCACTCAATATTGTTCATAATAATCCTACTTCATATAATTCCTCAACTTTTTGAAGGATCATATGCTTACCTTTAAAATTTTAAGTTTTATTTAAACATTATCAAACATATTAAAAAGCAACATTTTATCCTATCAAATATCGGTATAAAATTTATTTAATTTAATAGTAAAGATTTAGAGTGGACACAGTTAATTATACAGTTGTTTGAATGATTGCGTCGCTAAAAAGTCTTCAAAATTGAGCATAAACATGTTCCCATGGGCTTACAAAGGGTAGCAGACACGACTATATAAATGACTTATATAAGTGCGTTCACCTTCACATAGGTGAAACTTCTTTAAAGTCATACACCCTCACAAGGACTTACACATTCCTTCACATAATTGTATACACGACATGTATGGGTATGTCCTTCATCAACACATGTTTATCCCTAAAAAATAGCTCTAATTCTTCTATTTTCTATCATGATTTAGCCCTAATTCTTCTCCTTTTAATCCTTAAAGGAAATTAAGATCTAACAAGACATTAAAAACAAAATAATTACCAAAAATAATAAAACTCTCAAATAATCAAGCGAAACACACTAAATATGGGAATAAAAACATAGTCTATTAAGCATTTAGCAAACTTCCTCATATTTAAAATTTTGCTTGTTCCACAAGCAAATTATGATATAAATCATTATAATTAAAAACATTCATTCCCTATTAACCTTAACATGTCCTTTCACAGTCTAAATTATCATATCGTATGCACCAAATTAGCCTACAATTATACTTTAACTATCCTAGAACAAAATTTAATAAGACAATATCAACAACAACCGCATGATAATCTTTCTAAAATCAAAAGCATAAATTTCACACCCTAATAAAGGATGCACGCAATGTGCTTAAAATGTTTAGGGTAGAAAATATAACATGCTCTCAGATAATTCTATAAGAGGATTTTTAATCATAAGCTTGTAATAAAATTACATCTCTACCACTAATAAGTAAACTAGAAACAAAATTAAAAGGCCTTTTAAATAAAGTGCAATGAGGCTTAGGTGAAGGTATGGTAGGGGTATGGTTTTGAAACCTGGACCGAACCGGCCGGTTCGACTGGTGACTAGTAGGCTATGCGGTCTCGGTGACTCCTAAAAACCAGTCCCTAATTGAACCAGTGTGAACCGGTCAATTGACCGGTTAAACCGAGATTGGTCAAACCGGTTGGCCACTGGTTCAATGAATATAAAGGCACAATTTTAAAAAAAAAAATATACCCTTATTTGGTCATTCCTGTCATAAATTTTTAGCCATGCTTTTGATGCATCTATTTGCTGTTTCTCATTGTTGGAGTAATTCCTATATTTACGTCTCTCTTTCACGGGAATAAAACCCATGTCTTTTTGTTTTCTTGTGGCATCTGCCATCGTTTTTCTTCTTTTTTCTGTTGTGGATTAAAGACGAAAAATGCGATGTTGTTATTGTTAATAAGGTAATCTCTCTTCTCAAATTTGGTTTATTATTAATAGTTGATTGTTTGGAGATGATTGTGGTTTGGTGATACTGATTTAGCTAATTTGTGAACTTTTTATGTTTAACAATGGGAATATGAAAGAATGCATGTATATTTTTTGATGAAATGCCCCACCCTTTTAATGCATGTATAGTGTGTGTCTAAAGAAAATGTTTGGGTGGCATTTAGCTTTCTTAAATGAATTAAATGGTTTAGGATCTGTATTCTGTGGTGGTGGAGGGGGTGTTTATATCTTTCTTCTCTTGCTTCTTTTTATTTCTATTTCTTGTGATACAAATTCAATAAAAACATCTGCGTTCCATGGAAAAGGGATGACTACTGTCATTCCTAGCGGTTGTAGTATATAAATACATTAGTTTGGTATGTTATGAGCTACAAGTTATTTATATGTTTCTATAACCTACGATTGTTTAGGTCTGAAAAGACTTCACAGTTGATAGATGGATATCAATCTCAAGATTTGTACATTGGCTTCTCTGACTTCATTAAGGACAGGAAACTAAGGACCTTCTTTCATGCTTATGTAAGACTTACTGTAGATGTTCAGGTGAGGTGCTGTAGATCTCATCAGCACAAGCATTAGGAATATAGATTGTTTTAAACTATAAAACTAAAAAACTCAAGATCAAGTTTGTTAAGTTATCGCACAAACTATGTACATTCATATCATGTGAGTCTAAATGTGTGCCTAGCAAACTCATCTTCTAATATTAATCATTTATCTTTTTATTTGTTTAATTACATACATTTATAATTTAATAATAAATATATATACTTCAAGGTTCGTAATTATTATAAGGTTATAACATCCTATCATTTTCAAAAGGTCAAATATTTTTCATCATCTATAGTATTACATCATATTTTGATATTTTTAAAATTGATTTAATAGTAGTTTAAATTTTAAGGAAATTTAATTTCTGTTAACTAAACATACAACTTAATTTATATGATGGTACAGTTGGACAATTTAGGCATATCAGATATTGAATTTATTTAGACATTAGTCAAAACTACAATTTATTAGATATCCATTATATATTTTTATTAATTTCAATAACAAACTGTTTATTTGTTTTATAAATTTTCTATAAATTACGCTTAAAACTTTCTATGACTAAAACTTAGTTAAATTAATACATGAAGAAATACAAAAATGCAAGAGAATGAGATAGAAATTTAAAGAGGGTGATTTGATTCCTTTAAATATATATCTTAAAATTTTAAAATTACAGGATCATATTTTATATATCATGAATAATGTTTAACTCACTGTTTCCTTTAATTTCTTATTCAAAGATTACATATCCTGAACCATCTGTGTTTTTTATTTTGTAGTGATGGATAACAATGCTTCTTCTGCACCATCGTACACGTCGTCATCCATTGATCAAAGTTGTAGCCAAAATCCTCGTCAGAGAAGTGATATAGCATGGAAGCACTGTTATGAGGTACAAATAAGTGGAAAGAAACGAACCTTAAAGTGTTTGTATTGCGATCAAGCAATTTGTGGTGGGATAAACCGAATGAAGCAACACCTAGCCGACATTACTGGTAATGTCAAACCCTGTCCTAAAGTTAAACCAAATGTTCGTTTTTTGATTAAAGGACAGTTAATAGAAGCATTTAATAGTAAAAAGGAGAAAAATGACTCTAAGAAGAATTTTTATGATGTTAAGACTTGTGAGGTAGATGGAGATGATGTAGTGGAGATCTCTAACTTAGCTGGTAAAGGAGATGTAGGTGGTAGTAGTAAGAGAAAGAAA
>JANSVA010046257.1:0-13273 GCA_025504915.1 Erythroxylum reticulatum | reverse complement strand
CATCTAGAAGTGACGATATCACTATAAACTCTTTATTTGAGTGAATGTTCCTTGATACATGTTTCAATTAATAATTCTAACATACAAACACTAGATTGATACTTTATAAAAATCCATTCCGATCATATCAAAAATTATCATGAAACATATATGAGTTCACCACTCGTCAAGATTGTGGTTTATAATGAAAGAATGCTAAGGTATATGTTTTAAGATTAAAGTAATGACCAACTTTATTTTTTAAAAACATAATTGATTTCAGGTTCATTTAACAGTGCCATTATCGATGGTCAACTACTATCATAATATGAAACTCATCATTCCCTTGAAATAAACTCTTTTACTTACACGGAGATAAATCGCAACACTACAGTCTACACCATAATCAAGTGACCAACTTGATTATTCAACAGTGAATCAACTAATTTAGATTCTAATAATATACATGTTTCTCATACATCTACATGTATTTGTATATTACTTACAAAAGAATTTTGGTACCTTATGACTAGATTTATAATGCTCATATAATTAAAACCAAACTCTTTTGTTTTATTAATAATAAATATTTTCATTACAAAAGTAACTGGAAGAGGATTAAGTTAGCTGTAAATACACTGGTTTTCTAGGGAACTATATTTACATAACTACAGCACTAAAAACCTCAATTTCTATGACATAAGGGCCATGCAAAACATACTTGAAACCTGTCTTGGGAAAATCTGGAAAAACTAATGAAGGAATTGGATGAGGCCTTTTGGAGAACCAATCCCATGATTGTGGGAAGCCATACATGATCGTGGAAATTGCATGGAAGTAAAGAAAATGTTCTTTTGTGTGATTTTTCATCTAGTTAAGGATAAGGTACTTAACTATAATGCATTTGGACCTGATTAAGGTTTAAAATGAATCTAATTTGATGTTGGAAAAGTTGGTTAAATGTGTGATAAATTTTGATTGATAATTGATGTTATACTTTAAGGAAAAGAATGTTTGATAACAATGTGTCTAAGTTTGGAATGACGGAGTGTTAAAGGAATGTATAAATTCATATGAATACAAATGTATTCCAAAGGATATTAATAATGCATTAAGAATGAATGAATGAGAAGTGTGAATTATGTGAAATGTTTGTAATGCTAGAAAAGAGTTAGTAAATGTACGGTTAATGAATGGAGTATAATCAAGCCTACTTAAGGTATTAACCTAAATGCAAGCAAGACATAAGCAAGTGACAATATGTGAATGATTATGAATTATGATTAAGGAAATATACTTAGGATAGTTATTGGGCATGCATTAAACATGGGAGATATATGTATGTGCATAAGTGAAAATGTATTTGATTGATCAACTTTATAATGTGAATTCTGTGTGAATTTTATGATGTATAGATGGTCAAATTGAACGCCATCGTTAATACATTGTCGGTCCATCCAGGAAATAGTGTATACTAGAGTATACTGTGAGTAACCTAAATGTTGTCACTATGATTGATTTATTTGTGTTTAACTTCCAATTATTGAATTGCTAATGATCTTATTGTAATTGTGATATTACTAATTCTGGACAATTGATTATCATAGGAGTTCAATATTTGATACTATATTGGGAGTGTTTATGACTTGAATGTGAATAAGGAAATTGAATGCTCAACTATTTGTTGAATGATGGACTTAGATCTAATGAAATGTGAAAAACGAATGTGCTCATTGACTAAAAGTGACTGATGATATATTATGTGAATTATTATACTCCATTACATAACGCATGTTCATATAATGGAGTTGTGACTAGAGTAACCAACGTGAAAAGAGCTTTAAGATCAGTTATATGCATCGGAGCCTTAGGTTTAATGTTTAATGAGCTCGATTCCATGACGAATATGAGATAATGAAATAGGCACTCAGTTATAACAAAATAAAAATGGAAGTGAGTCTCATGTGCATCTGCATTTGTACATTATGATTTTGAATTATATGATTAAGAATCTATTTCTAAAATTGTGATGATAAATGATATGCTACATTTAAGTGATTGATGTTAATGTGGTTGATTGGGATTTATATAAGATCTGAAAGAGTATATAAAATGTGTAACATTCATTATGCCTTATTGAGATGAGGAATGTTATGAGTTTCATTATATGTAACATATTTTTGTATTTGATGTGAGTGAGTCCATCGATAATGGTTAGCTCACTGAGTTTGCAAAACTCATCAAAATTACAATGTAAGTTTTCAGGTACGAGAGAGGAGACCTAGTTTTTAAGTTACTATACAAGAACTATTTTGGATTAAGAAATGACTTAAAGTTTTGTCAGTTAACGTCTGAAGAATAGTATATTGTTTTTTGTAGTTTATTTATGTCATGTAGAACTTTTGTGTAAAAGCTTCTAAACTTTCAAATGTTTTTGTAATGTAAATATTTGTTTTAATGACTATAGTGTAAATCATGTTTGCAATAGAATGAAGAGTAGTAGTTGTTGTCAAGTATTGTTTGATTCTTTAAGATGCCATATAAGAGAACATAACCGCTCTAACATCCCATTATCATAAGATATTTACTTGAATGTCCTCTAGATGTTCTAGTATATACTCTATGCTAGTGGGGTTTTACAAATAGAGAATTTATCAAAATTTCCTTAAGAAATATGGTAAGCTAAGTCTGCGTTACATAGGACTGTATGAGATAACAGAAAGAGTTAGGTTTGTGGCATATCAATTGAAGCTACCAAATGAACTCATGAGCATTCATAATATCTTTCGTGTATCTATGCTTCGTAAGAACCTATCAGACCCTTCGCATGTAATCATAAAACAACTAGTGAAACTAAAGGAAGATTTATCTTTTGAAGAGGAACTAATATAGATCCTTGATCGTAGAGAACAAATTTTGCGTAACAAGATCATTCCTTTAGTTAAGGTATTATGGAGGAAGAACATGACAGAGGAAGCTACATGAGAGCTTAAGCAAATGATTCATACATTGTATCCCCGCTTGTTTTAAACATTTGTGCTTAGTTAAATTTCGAAGACGAAATTCTAGTAAGGAGGGGTGATTATAAAACCCCGAACTTCTTCTTTCATTTAATATAAATAGTTATGTTTGATGAATAGTATTTTTTCTTGAATAATGAATCATTCGGAATAGGGATTACGATTTAATGATAATGAATTAGGTTGAAAGTAAGTCCAATCGTATGGATTTCAAGAATTTCGAAAGTTTAGGGTTAAAATGTCTTTTTTGGAAAATAATGGATATTGATGATTTTAGACCCATTTGAAATTGTTTTAAAGCATCCAATCAATAAGTATTGACCCTAATTAGAGTGCTTCATGGTTAATTTCATAATAAGCCAGTTACGAAATATTTTCAAAATGTAATTTAGTTAGCCGGTGAATTAAATTCATTAAGGGACAATTTGGTCTTTTTACATAATGATTAGGGGCAAATTGGTCTTTTTAAGTAGTGATTAGTGGCTTCACGCTCATGATGGAAGATAACATGTGCCGTGTGTTAAAGGAGTAAAGTAAGACAAATTGCTTCATTTGTTTTGGTGATGACCATAAGAGTGAATGGTATAGCCGTGAGTGACCAAAAATTAAAAGAAAAGAAGAAAGAAGCAAAGTGAAGGTTTGACCAAGTTTGAGAGGAAGAAGGGTGTAGTTGATTTTTCATGGTTTTTTACCATGATTTGAAGAGAGCTTGGGCAAGACTAAGTGTTCTTCAATTGTCCAAAAGATTGAAAGAAAGTGGTAAGTTGTCCTAACTATGTTTAGTGATATCCTGTCTTAGGATTCTCAGTTTACTTGAACAATCCCAGTGTTTTGGCCATAAATCCGCTTACATACCTACAAATTAGATGATTCCAACTAAAAATGAAACCTAATACATAGCAATAAAAATCTCTAGAAGAGACCCTATCCTAATTCTCTCTAAATGACATTAAAATTTGAGATTGAAAATGGTAACCTGATACTAACCTTATGTTGAAGTAGCTTGTGACGTTTGGTACATGTTTCATGATTTCGAGGTTGAAATGGCATGATTTTTTACGATATTTAAACTATAGACCTAAGGGAACAAATATCTACAAGATATAAAAACCTAACGTGAACATTTGCTATATGAAAACTATGGAACAAAGGGAGGTATAAATTATGGGTAGGGTCACGATCGTGACAAAAGAGTCATGATCGATTAATCCGAATATATAGTGTTAATGCCTTATTTATGAATGGGAAAAAAATGCCTAACTGAAATGTGCTTTGCGTAGGTACAGGAAGGGCACATAATGTGTAAGTGTGCTTGGCAATAAATTTACAAAACAGTGAGTGTATTTTAATTGTTTCATTTAAATAACTTCTTTGCAAAAGAATTGATGTCATGTGATTTTCACTTATGCATTCAATTGTTTGATTATGACATTGAAAGAAGTTGAAAATTTTGAACATGCATAGGCCAAAGGTAGTGTCATGGTCATGACAGGCTCTAAACACCTCCTATTTGTTTTTTGATTTTGAAATTGTATAAATTACTTTACAAAATGGTTTAAGCTTTAAGCCACAAATTAAAGTACAAAGAAATGATTTCATTTTTAGCCTGTGATAAAATGCGCGGCTCATTACATGATATTATAAATTTTAGTGTATTCCAAAAGTGTGTGGTAGTGTCTGGGGGGCATCAGTTACAAACGGTGGGTGGTAATGTGTCTTTTAGTAGTCCAGTGAGTTGCCCTTTGCATGTATGGAGTATATAAAGTGCTAGTCAAAATTGTTACGAGTAACCAATACAGATCTAGCTGTATAACTTCCGATTTATAGTGGTTAACCTATTATGTGTAAGTGATGCAGAATCAGCTCCATAAATAGTAACTAACTAGTCACGATTAAGCAATGCAGAACCAGCTTTGTAACCTTATACCTAAGGGTACCATAGTGCAAAGAACTTTTTGATGGCCTATATCATATAAGAAGTTCATCACAACAAATAAAGTTGCACCATTTGCTTTAAAAGTAAAATTGAGAAATTTAGTTGCAAGAGGCTTATATGTTTTATATTGATATATTTTTTTATACTAGATGAAATGAATTTCTTTTCAGGAGGTGCCAATGATTACAAATGATTTGTAAAGATTTTTCTTTAAACTCACTGAGCTCATTTAACATAAACTCTATTTTCTGTTTTTAAATAAAACCTCCCAGGTGCACACTCATGGGCTTCAATAGTAGGGGCTCTAACTTGTGATTAGTCAACTTCATCATATACTGCTGTGTAGGCATTTTTATCCTTGTATATATTTTTGAGAACTACTACATATCTTTGAACATGTTTTGGAATATACATTTTTGTAAAGAATGGATATGCATAAAGTTTTTAAATTAGATGCATGGTTTTGTTTTATTTTTTCAAAGTTTATTAATGTAACTATTTGAGGTAGCATATGAATGGGTTTGAAGTCAATAATTTATAGTTGAAAAATAAAAGTGTTTTGAATTTTTACAAGGACTTTCAAATTTTTGGGATGTTAAAATAAAGCCGTTGTGTTGTCAAAAATTTTAATAAACTGAGAAACAAAACTCCATGATTTACACTTCTTATTGTTAAGTTTAAGCTTTTCCATAACAAGGGCATTAGGCTTAGCTTCATGGGAACTTTCTCGCAAATTCAGATATCGACTGGAAGGCCACTGTGGAGTGCCGGGTAGGTCGCTTAGTCATTTTTGCATAGGAACCTATCATGTGGAGTATCTGTAAAGGTTCCTGACGTGTAACTACAAAGAGACTCATTTATCGTAATATTAAAGGCATCATAATCTATCTTTTTTAATACTCTACTCCTTACATAATCATAAGCATCAATTTCAAGAATCAAATTATCATCATCTGATGGTAAAATTTTTTTTAGTAATATAGTACAAAAACTTGTAATTTTCTTTACCTATTAATGAAATAAGGTGAAAATTTAAATCTTTGATTTTTCTTCAAAAGCATTTGAAAAGGTTTTCTTATTTCAGCTAGACTTTGAATAAAATCATAAACATAATTTAATACACCTAAAAAACTTTAAATTTTTTATCTTATAACTTATTAGAGAATTGCAAATTTTTTTCGAGAATATAAGGATGAAGTTGAACTACTCTACCCTCTATTTCCGTTACAAGGAATTCTATTTTAGTTTGACATATCTTAGCTTTTTCTCAGAAAGATCCAAATAATTTTGTTCACATAAATATGCAAATCTATAGAGGTGTATAATATGTTAAGCAATATTACTACTAGCTATCAAAATATCATCCACATAACAATGTATGAAATTATCATATTTGAATATATTATCCATTTTTCTTTGAAATATTTGTAGGGAATTTTTTAAACCAAAGGTTATGACGAACCATTCACAATGATCTTGTGTAGTAGACAAAGTAGTACATAGAAAGCAATCTATATTCATTTTTATCTGCCAAATTCCACTCTTCTAATCAAATTTAGAGAAAAGTTGTTTTCCTCTTGCTAAGCTTATTAATGTTTCTTTATGAGGTAAGAAATATCCATAATCTATTGTATTATCATTTAATTATTTATAATTTACTACCTTCATTGCTTTATTTCTAGATATTTCTATATGGTTTCTGACTATAAAAGTTAGAGAAGAATGTGGCGATTTACTTGGCCTAATAATCTTTAGATTCTAATTCAAGAAGTTATTTTTTAAATTCATGTTGATCTTCTAAATTATATATCAATCTATCATTTCTAAGCTTACTTCTCTTTTTTAATCCTAAAATTGTAATGGATTATCATAATAGTTTTTCTTTATTTTCTATTTTGCTAATTCTAGTCCATCTTTGATGATTTTTATCTATTGATATTTGTTTTTATAATATTTTCTAGTTTTAGTAAGGGATTCCCTTTTAGAAAGATTGGGGTTTTCTTTATATCCTACATCATGCTAGGTTGGTCGAGGTTTAAAGTGGATAAGGGTAGATCGAGCATAAGCATGTTTTATCCGATTAACAATAATCAAACAACCAAAAGGAGTTCTAAAGTATGTTTATTATTTAATAGTATTAAATAAAATCTTATGAAATAATTGAAGAAAAATATTTCTTAAAAGAAGATCAATTCTTGTATCACAAAAATAAATGGGTGGAGATTTTATTAAAAATGATGCTAATAGGATTTGGGGTTGATGAATTCCTCTGGATAAATGTATCTTATTATTAGAAATATATAATCCTATTATATTTTTTAAATTTTCATGATATTGTAAAGGGAAACAACTAGCTTTATATAAACAAGAACTAGCTCCACCATTTATATAAGCAACAAAGTATTCAACTCTATAATCTTTATAAGTTATTCCAATGGGAATATAAATACTAGTAGGACTATTCATTATCTAGGAATATATATTATATTACATTATTATAGGACAATTGTATTCCATATTGAGTTATTTTATAAGGTTAAACTTGTTTAAGAAAACTAGTTCCTAGCATTATTTCTAGATCAAATCCTTCAATTTCGACTAATAATCTTATAGGCATTTTACTATCTCCTATATTAATAATGGTTTCAATGGCAATATCTTTATGACCTATTTCACTGTTGAAATTTATAATTATAAGGTTCTTTTAGTTGAAAACTTATCAAATTATTTATTATATTATGATTAATGTAACTTCCATTACCATTATAGTTGTTGATGTAATGCAAATAAACCGGCAAGAGAAGAAGTTGGAGGAGCAGCTAAAGCGAGTTTAATGAATGCAAGTGGTAAAAAGTGTGTCTTGTGCTTTATACTAGTGAGGAACTACTTTATATGCTTGATCAGCTAATGATAACTTTTACTGGGCACTAGGAAGAGGAACCACTAGAAACACCTACAAGGCAGCCTTTAAGATTGTTTGATAGTTAGTGTTAAGAGGCTTGATGGAGCTAGGTTGGTGGGGAAAACCAAATATGTCTGAGGGGCATATAGACTTAGTGGGTGGATTTCAACATCCCAATTCCTTACCAATCTAACAATAGTCTCTTCTCTTTGATTCATGGTAAGCTAATCAGGTTCACACCGTATTATCGTCTTTGTAAGTTACTACTTTTTAACTCATTAAGCCAGTATGGAAAAATGAAGCTGACTCAATTTAGTTTTATTTGTGCTTAATGAGTAGTAACAAATAATATTAATCAAAACTTATCTTTATTTGTGATTATCTGTATGTATTTACTTCTAACAAATTGTAGAATTGTTTTGAATTTTTATAGGAACTTTGAAATTTTTGGGATGTCAAAATAAAGCCATTGTGTTGGCAAAAATTTTAATAAATTGAGAAACCAAACTCCACAATTTACACTTCCTATTGTTAAGTTGAAGATTTTCCATAACAAGGGCAATAGGCTTAGCTTCTTATGAACTTTCCAGCCAATTTAGATATCAACTAGAAGGCCACTTTGGAGTGCTGGGTAGGTCGCTTAGTCCTTTCAGGATAAGAGCCTATCATCTTGAGTATCTATAAAGGTTCCTGATGTGTAACTACAAAGAGACTCATTTATCGTAATATTAAAGGCATCTTAATCTATCTTTTTTAATACTCTACCCTATACATATTCATAAGCATCAGTTTCAAGAATTAAATTATCATGATCTAATGGTAAAGAAAGTCTTAATAATGTAGTACAAAAAGTCTTAATTTTCTTTACCTATTTAATGAAATAAGGTGAAATTTTGAATCTTTGATTTTTCTTCAAAAGCATTTGAAAAGGTTTTCTTATTTTAGCTAGACTTTGAATAAAATCGTACGCATAATTTAAGGAATTAAAATATTTTTTAAAGAATATGAGGTTGAAGTTTAACTCCTCTACTGTCTATTTCCATTACAAGAAATTCTATTTCAGTTTGACATGTCTTAGCCTTTTTCTCATAAAGATCCAAATAATGTTGTTCACATAAATCGTCAAATCTATAGAGGTGTTTAATATGTTAAGCAATATTTCTACTAGCTATCAAAATATCATCCACATAACTATATATGAAATTATGATATTTGAAGATATTATCTATTTTTCTTTGAAATATTTGTAAGGAATTTTTTAAACCAAAGGTTATGACTAACCATTCATAACGACCTTGTGTAGTAGACAAAGCAGTATATAGAAAGCTATCTTTATTCAATTTTATCTGCCAAAATCCACTCTTTTAACCAAAATTAGAGAAAAGTTGTTTTCCTCTTGCTAAGCTTATTAATGTTTATTTATGAGATAAGAAATATCCATAATCTATTGTATTATCATTTAATAATTTATAACTTACTACCTTCCTTGCTTTATTTCTAGATATTTCTATATGGTTTCTGACTATAAAAGTTAGAGAAGAATGTGGTGATTTACTTGGCCTAATAATCTTTAGATTCTAATTCAAGAAGTTGTTTTTAAAATTCATGTTGATATTCTAAATTATATCTCATAGAAAAAACTCTAATAATATTTTGCTTATCTATCATTTCTAAGCTTACTTCTCTACTTTTATCTAAAAATTGTAATAGATTATTAGAATTATTTTTCTTTATTTTCTGTTTTCTAATTCTAGTCCATCTTTAATGGTTTTTATTTATTGATATTTGTTTTTTATAATATTTTCTATTTTTACTAAGGGATTCCCTATTTAGAAAGATTGGGGTATCCTTATATCCTACACCACACTAGGTTGTGCGAAGTTTAAAGTGGATAAGGGTAGATCGAGCATAAGCATGTTTTAATCGATTAACGATAATCCAATGTCCAAAAGAAGTTCTAAAATATATTTTTTATTTAATATTATTAAATAAAATCTTATGAAATAATTGAAGAAAATTATTTCTTAAAAGAATATTAGTTCCTGTATCATAAAAATAAAAGGGTGGACATTTTATTAAAAATGATGCTAATAGGATTTGGGGTTGATGAATACCTTTGGATAAATGTATCTTATTATTAGAAACATTTAATCCTATTATAATTTTTAAAGTTTCATAATATTGTAAAGGGAAACAATTGGCTTTACATAACCAAGAACGAGCTCCACCATCTATATAAGCAATAAAGTATTATGGGAATATAAATACTAGTTGGAATATTCATTATCTAGGAATATATATTATATTATATTATTATAGGCTAATTGTATTCCATATTGAGTTATTTTATAAGGTTAAATTGTTCAAGAAAACTAGTTCCTAACATTATTTCTAGATCAAATCCTTCAATTTTGACTAATAATCTTATAGGCATTTTATGATCTCCTATATTAATAATGGTTTCAATGGCAATATCTTTATGTTGTATTTCACCGTTGAAATTTATACTAATAAGGTTCTTTCAATTGAAAACTTATCAAATCATTTATTATATTATGACTAATGTAACTTCCATTAGCATTATAGTCGTTGCAGTAAAGCAAATAAACTGGCAAGCGAAGGAGTTGGAGGAGCAACTAAAGCGAGTTTGATGAATGGAAATGGTAAAAGTGTGTCTTTTGTTTTATATTGGTGAGGCACTGCTTTATATGCTTGATCAGCTAATGATAACTTTTACTGGATGCTAGGAAAAGACACCACTAGAACCACCTACAAGGCAGTCTTTGAGATTGTTTGATAGTTAGTGTTAAGAGGCTTGATGGTGCTGGGTTGGTAGGGAAAACCAAATATATGTCTGAGGGGTATGTAGACTCAGTGAGTGGATTTCGACATCCCAATTAAGTCCTTACCAACCTTACAATAGTCTCTTCTAATTGATTCATGGTAAGCTAATCAGGTTTATACCATTATCGTCTTTGCAAGTTACTACTTTTTAACTCATTGACCCAGTATGAGAAAAATGAAGCTGACTCAATTAAGTTTTGTTTATGCTGAATGAGTAGTAAACAATAATATTAATAAAAACTTAACTTTATCTACGTTTATCTGTATATATTTACTTGTAACAAATTATAGTCCTTTTATTGTTATTTTTCCCTTTCTTCTTATTTGGATAAAATTTTCTGATTTTATCTTATCTTTTTATACCACCACTTTTAAAAAGAATAGGAGAAGAATTTTTAAAACCCCTTCCAAATCTAATATCTTTTAAGTCCAATAACCTTTATATTGGACCAATTTCATTAGAATTGGGCCAACAAGTTACATGGGCTATTACAAATAATCTAGTAATCTTTTACTTAATCTATGTGACATAAGCGTCGTAACACTATGCAATATAAACTAGACATACAACTATAACATTGGTGAGTCTAGGTCGATCCCACAGTGTGTATGTGTAAAGCTTTTAAAATAAACTCAATCAGTGTTTAGGTTATGAAGAGCTTTGGTTTGGTTTTCAAACAAGAAAAAAAAATTAAACTAAACTAGTGAAAAGAAAATAAAAAAATCATGTGAAAATGATGAAATTGATGAATTCATTAGGTACCCAGTTCTTTGGTTCAATCTCACCCTACATACGATTGAACATATTTCATTGATTTATTATTCTCAAACCTCTCCTAGCAATTATTGGTCGTAGATTAACAATAAGCCCTATTTATCTCGTTTTCCCTTAGGTCATGTTTAATTAAGAGACTCTTGTTAACTAAACCTAGCTACTAAACAACCTAGGATACGATCTCTACATTTAATTGGACAGCCTCATTACGAATTAGGAAAATAGACCAATCTAAGCAATAACCACATACACTCGAGTCATTTAACCTAGGTTAGGTTATCCCGAATGATTACAAACCATTTATCGTTACAAATGAATCTCAAATATAACAATTACGGATTATATTAGAATTCTAGCTATAGGTTCATACAAAAATAATCGAATGCAAATGAGAATATGATCATTCATACACAAAACATAAACCCATATACATAAGATACCACAATCAAGTCCTAAAGAGGGTACGAATAAGAAACACAATGAAAAATATTCTTAACCGAATTCGTTAGTGTCAATGTCATCTCTGAACTGTTGAATCGAAAACATATGCATGCTATATTTTATGAAATGGTAGATTTCAAAACATTTTAGAAATCAAAATTGCAATGGAAACAATATAACTAAATCAAAATGCCAAGCCATAGAAGATATGGTATAAGGAAAATAATATACATAAACAACAAGATAGAAATATTTACTGACTCATTCACTACAACTTTAACTCGTCAATGTGATATCCTATCCTCGGCAATGTATCCACT
Source organism: Erythroxylum reticulatum (assembly GCA_025504915.1). Lineage (NCBI taxonomy): Eukaryota > Viridiplantae > Streptophyta > Magnoliopsida > Malpighiales > Erythroxylaceae > Erythroxylum > Erythroxylum reticulatum. Next base: position 1,056 of record JANSVA010046257.1, on the reverse strand, counting down.
CTAAGATGATGTATCCCATTCTCATTATTGTATCCTCAACCAATCCGATTTACCATTTGTTCTCTTTGGATAACTAGGTTAACAAGATCCTTTGGTGGGAAAGGAGATGAAACACTAGAAGAGATTTTTCCTTAGAAGAATGAAGCCAAAGATGAGACAACTATCATGCAATTTTCAGCTATCACATACAAGATAGGACAGAGAGAGAAAAAATTCAACAACACCTTGTCTTTTCTCTTTCAATTTCGGTTATTGTCTCAAAGGAAGAAGTGAAGTGCAACCAATGCATCACCTCCTTCCTTAACCCATCATGAAGAAGCCAATAAATGAGACTTTTCTCATTTGTTTTAAGATGGCTATATGAAAAGACAAATAACTTAAAAATTACATCTCATTTTTGGTTTTTGTTGTTGAAAGAAGGAAGATGGTCTATTAAATGAACCTCTTTCTTCTTTAATCCAATGAATGCTAATAGGTTACATGCTATCATTAAAAGGCCACCATTAAACCATTTAATGATAAGATCATTACTCCATTTAATAATGATAAAATATGTTCAAAACTATCTTAAATATAGCAAACCAATGTTAAATGTGCAGCTGCACATTCCCATTAAAACCAAAAATCCACCTCCTTTTATCTTTAATAACTTTGTTTTAATTTAATTAATCAAATTAATCAAATCAAACCAAAGTCTAGCCTATTTCTAAATGATCATATAGGCTTCTAATTAAAAATTAATTAAAGTAAGCCTAACATTCCATCATAGTCTTTAAAACCTCTATTTGTATTTCTTACTTTGCTTGATAACCTTCCTAGAAGCCAAATGGGGAATTTAATTAGACTTATATAATTCAAGCTCCAATAAGCCCAGAATTAATTTAATCTTGTTAAAATTAATTCCAGCTTATTAACTAAATGTCACTCCACTAAAGACAATTAGCCGAACTATTGAATTACTAAATATTATAAGAACACGTGTTTCAAATAAGATGTCCAATTGCAAACTCTAATATGAACCATATTATAGCCATCTGCACAATAAAGGATAAAATT
>JANSVA010046178.1:0-13276 GCA_025504915.1 Erythroxylum reticulatum | reverse complement strand
CCTTATTTGCTCCTGTAACAACTGCATACCTGCAATGAAGAGATTGTTGTTAGTGAGCTTAATAAGGAAAAAAGAAGCTTACTTTAGCACTACCCCTTCTCTACATAGAATGAAAAAGAAGAAAACAATGCAGCAGATAAGCAAAGGAGCCAACTTTTTGGTTGCTTCCGCCATCAATTTGGAACTCTGCAACTCAGAAGAAACGCTGACGTCAACGCTAAAGCTTCTTTTACAACATTATGGCTTAGACTAATCATCCTTATCTTTAGTGTAAGAACTGCTTGAGCACACGTGGGACCCCTCCGAGCGACAATCAGTTCAATCTTTTCACGGACTGAAATTTGTTGGATAATTTTTTCCTGTTTTATAAAGTGGGGTAATTATTAATTATATTTTTTACTTTTTAAATACTTATTGGTTAATTTATATAATTTGGTCTAGATAAAGATAATAAAGTGACTCAACAAATAATCTAAATTAATAGGTCAAAATTTGGGTTAAAAATGAATCTCAATTAGTTTGGACCAGACTCATATCAGTCTTGTTATGGGGAAACCTGATATGAAAACTATATAAAGGTTAAAGTCTCCTGCAGTTGTTTATATTAATCGTAAGCATAAGGTTTCTCTGATCTATTAAGAGAGCTTACGTATTGAAAAAATTATTGAAAGACTTAGTCCGTGTCCGTTAGCATTTTCCATAAAGGTCCCCGGAGATTTGTAATCGTTTGATGCTCGAAATCGGCATTGGAATTAGAGATGAAACCGAAATCAGGTATTCCACATGCAATGCAGCGCACGTGCCTGACACAATTACAATGCCGCGAGCGTCGACATTGCACACGCCAATCGCGCGCTGACACGTCGCTCCACGGAGCGCTCCCACTAGTGGGACGACCACTGAGTGTCACCCAGATGGCAAGCTGAGATAAGGGACATGTGGAGGCACGTGCGGTGCGTGTCTGCGAGTGGGGGGTGCGTGACATGCATGAGCCAGACACATCGGGGGCGGGTCGGCCCCGCGCCACGCGCACTGATGTGGCGCTCCACGTCAACAACTGACATCAGTCATAAGGAGCTACAGTAAATTTTAAAGAAAAACACGCACACACAAAAATTTCAGAATTCGCGTAAGGGTACCTTGGGGTGTTTTGGGTCAGTTTCTAGGTTCGAGAAATTTATAAAGTAATTTTTTCTATTTTTCTGGATTTATTATATTAGTAATGAATTAAAGTTTAACTCTAGAAAAAGGAATTAAGGTATTCTAAATTTGATTTCAAGTGAATTTTCATGCTTCGGACATCGTATAAGGGAGATACATAAGGTTCTTATGTCTCGGGTCTTATGTTCAGTATTCAAGATTGCATGATAGTTGATCAGAGAAGGAATTGAGACATTCTGAAGCCAATTTTGAGTGAATTTTTGTGCAACAAACTTGCCATAAGGGAGATGCATGAGGTTTTCGTGTCTCAAGAGGTCGGTTCAGTGTTCGGTGATGCACGATAGTCACTCTACTGAGATATTTCTTTTACGAAAGTCTCAAATGAAGTTTTCAGAGAATGTCTTTAATACGAGTGTGTAACAATGAGACTGTGGATTTGAATTTTTCATTTATTGATGTTACATTGTCACATACTATATGCCCATAAAAAATGTGAGGATAACATAAAGATTTATCTCTTGTGTTTGTGGACTTTTTGAGTACTGATGAGAATGTAGTCACCAAAGTGGCATTTCAAGTCAGTATTTTGAATTGTTCTGCTTGCATGTTGAGGGATGTCTCTGATTTTATGTTTGGTTATTCTGCCCAAAGATGTTGACCTTACATAACATTTTGAGATGTACATAAAGGCATTAGATGGAGGAAAGTTATTGCTCAAGTGACCAAAGGTGATAGTGTCATAAGAGTTGATAATTTATACTCTGATCGCTTTTATATATGAAGGTCTAGTTGCATATTATGTATTCAGCCCAAAGGTGTTTCATAATACGTGTGATTGGATTTTCAGTAAAGATACTGTTTAATGGCTTTGAGTATCGCTATTATCCTACATTTGTGCTTATTTAAAAGTTGTCATCTTGGATTCACCTTTTCAGTCAACAAAATCAGTGTTACCATTGAAACCCTATCCAGTTTCAATATAAAAAAGTGGACGGAGGATGTATTGAATGCTATGGAGATTATCTAGCTGTGGTTGATATAATCATACGGACGGATAGGCCATCTCCACCTACATCTATGGCCTTAAAAAATCATAAAACAACCTATGAAACCTGGAATCAGTCTAACAGATTATATCTTATGACTATTAAGAGATTCATTCCTAACCATCTGCTAAGTGGACTTCCGGACACAGACATAGCAAAGGGGTTTCTTGATAATATCTCCTAGAGGTCCACAGACAAGTGCCTTAATGAAAGAATTATTCTCCATAACCTATACGGGAAAAAAGGGAGTAATGGAGAACACATTGAGAATAATTCATCTTTACAGTAGATTGACGATATTGGGACTTCAATGCTTTGATAGTCCATTGCATTGCTAAGGAGGAGAAACTCAAGCTTGCTACTCCTACAGCCCTCGAAGTAACTAAAGGGAAGACAAAGATGAGGCCTACTAAGTTAAAAGGTAGAAAGTTCAAATATTCGCCACATGCAGACGTTGGTCAAACCAGTGCTGATAAAGGTCGTAAGGACATAAAGAAACCAGTATTATGAGGCTTAAAAGGAAAAACTAAGACCATCGGGTTACTCTTTGGTTTGTCAATTATGAATCCAATTTGCGATAGTCGCATTAAATACACATGGTGGGTATTTAGTGGAACATTTAATCAAGGTGTTTTCACAATGAAGTGGTTCATATCCAGGATAAAGCCAAATAAAGAGAAGGAGAAACTGACGACTCACAGCAATAAAGAAGCAGAAGTGGTATCTATAGGGGAATGTATGGACTAAGCCTTGCTATAAGGTTCATTTAGGTTTTACACGACGCATTTTATATGTGATCTTTTGATCAATTTTGGACAAAGAAGGTTGATGTTTTACATTTAATACTTTTGTTATACAGTTGTTGTCTCATGCAAAACATAATGGTACCACTTTATTTTCATATGGTTTGTATAGAATGTGTCTTACCCTGAATTAGATAAATGCTTCTTCGTATCTTTCTAAACAAGTTATGAAATGAAGGACCCTGATAAATGAGAAGTCAAACATGGTGTGGCATAAAAGTTTAAGCCATATTTGCAGAGCTAGGGTTGAGAGATTGATTAAGGAAAGCCTTTCTCAATTCTAGATTATGATGATATAGGAACGTGTGCTGACTATTGTAGGAGTTAGTTGACTAATAAGGATATTGAGGTCAACTCATACTTCTGATTTGTTGAGTCTGATACATAAAGATATCGGTAGATCTTATACAGTTGCATTGTGCAATTCCAAATGTATTCTGACAATTGTTGATGCTTATTCCCTTTATATTTATGTGTTCTTGCTTAAAGACTAAAGGTTAAGAACCAATTGAAAAATTCCTCAAAATGGTCAGATTTGCCCGTGGAGGAGAATATCATGGCAAATATGGTGTTTCAAGACTTTAAAAAGTCCATTTGCCAGATATTTGGAATCAATTAGAATAGTGACTTAATTCACTATACCAAGTAGTTCGGAACAAAATGATGTATTATCGAAAGGCATAACTGCACCCTAAAGGACTTGTATAAGTCAATGCAGAACAAGACTAATCCACCTAATTATCTAAATTTGGAAACCCAGCCTTGCACACATTCGTATAAGGGGCTGCCCTACTAAGATAGTATAATCCTTATAAAGATAGGTTACATGCTCGTTCCCCTCATTGTCATTTAGTAAGATATCTCGACCACTTTAAGGCTACAGCTTTTACTATAGAGAAGGAGGGACCAGAATAGTGAAATCACAAACAACTAAGTTTTTGGAATACAATGTCTATGATGATGATGGGCCCTATTGACCCTTCAAATGATAGCAGGGCAGATACTATAGTTATCATGTAACCGCTACTCATATATTTAGATCCAGTGGATATAGGTCTTTGTACCATGCCTATACAGAAACAAGAACCCATACCTGTAGACACAGAGGTTCTTGAGGGTACAAGATTTAATACAATCAATTGAATCTACTAAAGTGAGATGACCTGCTATCTCATCTGATTACGTAGTCTATCAGGTGTAAAAGACTATGCTATTAGATATATTATGGATCCAATGACTTTTACATAAGCTGTTTTTGGACCCAACGTGGATGTGTGGTGGGATGCAATGAATGATAAGATGCAAGTCATGAAGCATAGTAAGGCCTGGGAGCTAGTTGATTGTAGCAGAACTGTAAACTCGTCAATTGTAAATAAAGTTTTAAGACCTCAGGATAAAGTTCAGCAGTTTATGAGCTCGCTCAGTTGCCTAATGGTTCACTCAGAGAGAAATGTTGACTTTATGTTACCTTTCCTCTCGTATCCTCGGAGGATACGTTTTGAGTGATTAAGGCAATTGTAGCTCATGATGATATAGAGTTACATTAAATGGCTGTCAAAATCGCTTTCCTAAATAAGGACCCTTATGAAGAGGTCTATATGGTACAATCTGAAAGATTTCAAGATCCAGATGAACCTGACATGGTTTGCGCATTATGCAGATCAATATATGGTTTACATCAAATCTTCTGAAAGTTATACCTTGCAATTGATGAGGTTGTGGCCTCTTTCAGCTTCATGGAAAATAAAATTAAAAAGATGCTTATACTATGAGGTCAAGGGGAGCAAAGTCATCTTCCTATTACTGCATGTGGATGATATATTGCTCACATCAAATTACTTGACCATGTTGTATGAAGTTAAGCAACTTTTGGTTAAGAACTTTGACATGAAGGACCTTAGTGTAGCATCTTTTAACTTAAGTATTCAGGTTCACTAAGACAGACCTCAACAGTCATCAGACCTCTCATAGAATGCATACATTGAGTATGTGTTACAAAGGTTTAATACGGTTAATAGTAAACCTGTCGTAGCACCTGTCTCTCATAACGAGAGCTAATCTTTGGTACAGTATCCAAAGAATAAAGTAAAAAAAGAGGTTATGAGGAATGATTTGTAATCTAGTATGGTGGATAGCCTAATGTATGCTCGACTATGTACTAGGTATGACATTGCATTCATAATTTGACTATTTAGTCAATATCTGGTTAATCCAGTTGTAGACTATTGGAATGCAATCTAGCGAGCGTTGAGATACTAAAGGAAAATAAGGATTATGCGTTAATATATAGAAAAGTCAACAGATTAAACCTCGTAGAAAATTCATATTCAGATTTGAGCTATGTGTCCGGATTATCGAAAATCCAGTTAAGGTTATAGTAACCAATTTTGCAAATGGTACAATGTCGTGGAAGTGTGTCAAATAGACACAGGTAACTTCCTCGACTATACATGCAAAGTGTATGCTATGGGGTTGCTTCACAGACGGTTTAGCTCAAAAGCTTGATTTCTGAGTTGTCTGTGGTTGATTCAGTGGCTAGACCCATTTGGTTATACTGTGGTAATCTTCTTGTCGTGTTGTTTAATACCAACAAAGAATATCACAAGGTTTTGGCATTTAAAGGTCAATTAGTTGGTTACAAAGGTGTTGTGAAAGTTAAGGTTTGGAGTATTTAAAGACTGAGAAACTATAAGTCGATCCTTTGACTAAAGGACTTCACCCACTTGTATTTGTGGCACGAGTATACAGTATAGGTGTTTTGACGTCCTTAGAAACTGTTAGTTAGGGGATCATTATATTTGCTTTATGTATATTTGTACAATTCAGTGTATTATGACAGTATGATGGTTCATCAATAAAGATGATTATCGTTTATCCTCAGTAATACGTGTTGTCATATATTGTCATAATACATATAAAAGTCTTAAGATTTGTGTCGATCTTAAGCATTTAAAAGTTATTGGGCATATATACAGATTGACGTTATGCCTATGTCATTTAGACACATACAATTTTATTATAGATATCTATAAATTTTGACTTGACATAGGGGGATATAAGTTTTTAATGCCATAAAGGTGTTCTCTAATGCAATTTAACATTCAGTTGGAGAACATGAAGGTTTTCTATAATTCTATTTATTATTCGGTGAGAGGAAATAAGTTTTCTCTAATGTTGTTTAGCATTCGGTGAGAGAAAACAGGATTTCTCTAATGTAGTTTAGCATATGTGGTTTAGTATAAAGTTGGAGAAATCAAGACCTACAAACGAAGATGATATAATTTAGATCATAAAGGTATCCTCCTAGTTTTCCACACTCTATTTTCCCATTCATGTTAGTGAGGTATTAGGTAGATTGTATTAGATCTATGTCACACATGACACATGCATCTGATACTTTTAGGTACCGAAAGCCTTACAGGATAGAATGATGGACTTTCATTATCTTTGGATCAAATGTTTTGTTTTTTAAAACTTAGTTGACTAATGCAGTAGCGTGGCTTAACCAAGTTTTTTAAACTGTTTTTAAACTAGAGCCAAAACTGTAATTAATGCTTATCCAAAGGGGAGATTGTTGGACAATTTTGTCCTTTCCTATAAAGTTGGACAACTATTAATTGCATTTTTTGATTTTTAAATAAATTATCAGTTAAGATACATAATTTGATCTAGATAAAGATAATAAAGTGGCCCAATAAATGATCTAGATTAATGGGTCAAATTCTGGGTGAAAAAGGGATCCCAATTAGTGTGGACCAGACCCATATCGGCCTTGTGATGGGGAAGCCTGATATGGAAACTATATAAAGGTTAAGATCTCCTATAGTTGCTTATATCACTCATAAGCATAAGGATTCTTTGACCCGTTAGGAGAGCTTACGTATTGAGAAAATTGTAGAAAGACTTAGCCCATGTACTATAGAGCACTTTCTGTAAAGGTCCTAGGAGATTCGTGATCGTTTCGAACTCAGAATCGGCATCAAAATCAGAGATAAAATCAAAATCAAGTATTCCGCATTACCTTCTTTTTTAATCCTTTCATGTAGATCCGGGATACGTAATAAGGTCTATACTACGTATTACAAAATTCTTATTCCTTCCACCATTTGTCTCCCAGTAAAGCCCTCCATCCTCTATCCTCCATCCTCCTCCTCCATCTGCTTCCAGGTTTAGTCCAGGGGCATTATTGTCTTTGCTACCACCAAACTTTGTCCCACCCACTTTTCCTTACCATTACTAAACCAACACACCCTGTACAAATTTCTGCAAGTCTACTACTTACCAAAACTAGCTTTGATTCCTTACAACGACAGAGACCACACCCCCCAACCTATCCGAATTCTCCCCTTTACCCTTAACCAATTCTCCATCTTCCTCATCTACACCTTTACTGCCACCTCCCCTTACACCTTCCCTTGCACCATCGAGCCAAAAAACTGCTAACCTTCATGAGAACCCCTCCTCCCCCTCCTAATACTCTTCAGCCCAATTTACCTCACCACCCCTCTTTAAAAATACCCCTCTCTTAAAATCTGTTCACCCCTAAGAAGACAGATCCAACAGAAGGAGTTTCTTCTATAAGAACTAGGACGATATGGAAATAGGTTGTGGGAGACAATTCTGATTCTGCCTTGGTGTTCAGTCCCTCCGTGGAGATTGAAGGGCAACTAATGGTGGCTCCTAGTCTAGAAATCCTATAGGAAGGAGCTAAGGCATAGGAGTCAACCCAGTTGTTTTTCATAGATAAAAGACATGGCTTTCCAGTGATACAAGCTTAGACTCAGAGGAACGAGAAAGGGAGGACCAATGGAGGTAATGCTCACTGAGGAGGACAACATCATATTCACTTTCTCTTCAAAAGCAGAAGCACATAAATTAATTGAAGAAGGCCCTTGGCACATTTCACAATTCCCACTGTTCCTTTGAAGATGGCAACCGGGAATGGAACCAGAAAAAATTTGAATGAAAAGCATTCCCTTATGGTTGAACATTCACAATATTCCTCTAGAATATTTGACTACCAAAGGATTGAGCATGCTAGCTAGTTATTTAGGAAAAGCTATATGTATGGATGAGAACACTGCTTTAAAAAAAGGTTGGTTTTGCCAGATTGTGCGTGAGCATGGATATCTCAAAAGAAATGAAGGATTGCATTCCTATCTTAAGGTTAGCAAATGAGCATTTACTTAGAGAGGACAGAGTTTTGGTTAAGTATCAATGGAAACCATTGCTGAAAGCTTAAGGTAAAGAATGGAAACCTACTGGAAAAATCTTCGCTAGAGGAGACTATTGGGAAGTAATGGGAATAGAAAAGTGTGATTCAGAAGAAAAGAAAGGGAAAAAAGAAGGAACAGGTTGCTGAAAATATTTTAAACCTATTCAGTTGGAAAAAGATCCTCTTAAAATTGAGGGAAGCATTCAAGAAAAAAATAGTCTAACTCTAGACAGAAAGATAGAATCAGATCTGATTTCTTTCGCTGATCATGAAAATTCTCAAACGGATAAGGAAAGTAATGGGCTGGAAATTAGTGTTACTATTCAAGATGAAGGACTCTAATCCCCAACAGAATGAACTAAGCTTTCAAAAGGTTGCAATGTCGAATGGTGGACCTCGAGAGGAGCAATTTGAACAGGTGTCTTCTGGGAAAAGTAATAGGAGGAGTAGGGAAGGCTCCAAAGGTAAGAGCAATCTCTTATGATTGTGATAGTATGGAATGTGCGTGGAATAAATAACCCTTCCAAGCTTAATGCGATAAGGGATTTTGTCTTTTGGAGACTAAAATTAGGGAAACAAATCTGAACAAGCTATATTGTTTAGGTAGGAAATGACAGTTTTTAACAAACTACCATAACCATGTCTATAATAGGATTATTATTGCTTATGATGGTGATTTATTGGAGGTGAATGTTCTTGAAACAAAGACACTAAGATTTATTTCAAGATGGAAAAATATAATGTTTTGGCTACTTTTATATATGGCTTTAACCTTAGATTTCAAAGGACTGAACTCTAGAATTCTATAAGAAGAATAAAGGCCTCGATAAATGCTCCTTGGTTTGTGTGTGGTGACTTTAACACAACATTATACATATCTGAAGCAGAAGGTAATTGTAACTTACACAATTATTCTTTAGATATGTATGATTGTACGCAAGAGGTGGAACTAACGGATTTGAAATTTGAAGGCCATAGATTCACTTGGTCAAACAAACAAAGTTCAACTTAGCACATCAAGAAAAAGTTGGATAGGGCTTTAGTAAATGTGGATTGGCTAAATTCCTTTCCAGGAAGTTCAGCAAAATTTCTAGACCTTGATATTTCTGTAATACTCCTTTTAGGATTGACAAGTTATTCAACTCGGTCAGAATCCTTCATCTATTCAGATTTAACAACTTCTTGACAACTATGGAGGGTTTTCATTAGGCAATATTGAAGGGGGTGGAGTATGATTGCTTTGGGACAAAACAATATATTTGCCTCCAAAAGCTTAAGGCTATCAAGCAAGAACTGAAATCCCTCAATTCAAAAAGAGGACAAAATATCTCAAAGGAAATTGATAAGGCTAGAGATAAATTATCAACTGATCAGACCTCATTGGCAAATAATCCCATAGATGACTCAATAGCCACAACTGAAAAGGAACCTCTAAAGGAATATTTGCAACGGGTGGATAACCAAAGCTCACTATTGAAGCAGAGATCCGGAGTTAACTGGATAAAGGAAGGAGACAAATGTACTAAATTCTTCTTCAACTCAATGCAAACTAAGAAGAATATAAATAGAATCACCTCTATTAAAACTGAAGCTGGAGAGGTTGTGGTTGGACAAGAAGGAATAGCTAAGGAAGCTATTAGCTTTTACAAGAACCTTCTAGGCTTAGTAGCTTCCCCTCTTGACTTAGGAGATGACATTATAAAGTTTAGTATAGCAAAAATTCCTAAACATATGGTTTCCTTATTAATCATGCCTGTTATAAGCTAAGAATAGAAAGGGTGGTGTTTGACATGAATAACTCTAAAGCTCTAGGCCTTAATGGCTTGAATGGTTTCTTCTATTCAAAAACATGGAGTACTGTGGGGGGAATAGTAAAGGAGGCAGTTCATGAGTTCTTCCAAAAAGGGGCACTGCTAAAGGAGATTAACAAGACTTTTCTTTGTTTAATCCTAAAAACTCAAATCCATCCTATTGGAGTGAATTTAGACTTATTTATTTCTTGCAAAAATGTTGTCTATAAGATTATTGCAAAGATTTTGGTAAACAGGCTGAAGGAGGTTCTACATTATCTTATCAGTGATAATCAAGGAGCTTTTATGAAGAATAGGGATATTGTGGACAATATTCTTATAGTCCAGGAGCTATTGAAAAGGTATAATCATAGGAAAAGTCCTCATAATTATACTATCAAAGTGTACTTACAGAAAATTTTTGATAGTGTGAACAAGAGCTTTTTGCTACAATCTATGGAGGTCATGGAATTCCCTCATAGGTTTTTAAGGTAGATTAGGGAATGCGTTACTACTACATCTTACGGAATTCTGATAAATGGGAGCCTTATGGAGATGTTTAAAGCCAAAAAAGACTTAGGTAAGGGGATCCTCTGTCACCTTACCTATTCCTAATTTGCATGGAGGTTCTCACTCAAATGCTGAAATATAACTCTTCTAAGGAACTAGGCTTCAAATACCATTCCAAATGTAAAAAGATTTCACTAACTAGCTTATGTTTTGTAGGTGACCTCATACTCCTAAGCAAGGTGAATGTCCACTTAGTCTCTCTACTGATGAGCACTCTCAATTCTTTCACAGAGATGTTGGGGTTGAGTATTAACCATCAAAAAAGTTATTCATGCTATCAAAAAGTACTTATCACCTCTCAAATGCTTTGGCTGTAGCAACCAGAATGGAATTAAAGGAGCCTCCTCTCCTTTATTTTGGAATTCCTATCTCATCTAGAAGACTAAGGTTTTGTGAATGTATTCCTCTAATTGAAAAAATTCAGAAAAGATTTGGTTCATGGACTAATAGAGCTCTATCCTATGAAGGGAAACTTCAACTCTTGAAGTCAATTATTTCATCAATGCAAACTTATTGGTGCTCCTATCTTTTTCTTTCCAAAAGGCTTACCAAAACCATAGAAAGAATAATGAAGCAGTTCCTATAAGGAAATAAGAATGGAGAGAAAGGGAAACCAAAAGTCAGCTGGAAGAGTGTCTGTCATCCAAAAGAAGAGGGGGGATTGGGTCTGGAATCAATAACCATGAAGAACATATTACTTATGACTAAGAGAATCTGGAGAATCTGGATAATCCTTAATGATAAGCAATCAATGTGGATCAAATGGATTCATATTTACATATTAAAGGATGGGAGTTTTTGGGCTTTAAGACTCAAGGACAGTTACAGCTAATTCTTTAACCAAATTTTGAAAATGAAGGATGAAGTACAACAGAGCATTTCTTATCAAATAGGGACTGGAGAAAAATTTTCCCTATAGAATGATAATTGGACTGGGCAAGGAGCATTATTTCAAAATCAGCTAGCAAGAACCCTATTGGTAAGGTTTCTTATGAATACTAAGCTCAAAGAAATAATCACAAATGGAAGATGGTCACTATCAATTGAAGAAACTAGACTTCTGTCCATTCCACGGTTCATAAGTCTTAGAGAAAGGGATAGTTATCGATGGAAAGGGATTCTAGTTTCAGAAATAACGTTAAAGGAAGCTAAAAAATTAAAGGATGGGATAACTAATAGAGTGGGATGGTATTCTATGATATGGAATAAGGTTCTTAGACCTAAAACCAACTTTCTTTCTTAGACCTAAAACCAACTTTCTTCTCTGGTTAGTAATGTTGAACAAACTCAGCACAATGGACAGGCTGCAATTCCTGCTCTCCTCAAAGATGTGTATTCTATGTAATCTAAAAGAAGAAACAAAGGACCATTTGTTCTTTGAGTGCAATTTCTCTTAAAGAAATTTGGGCAAAAATCTCAAGATTCAGTGACGTTGATCCAATTTTGAACAAACTCTATGATATACTACTGGAGTTACCCCATCTATAGGTTTCTAAATTTGATAGAGTAGTTATTCTAATCATAGTTGCTACTTACACTCAAGCAATCTGGAAGGAAAGGAACTATAAAAGGTTTGAACAAAAGTCTACTACCATATTCTCTATTATAGAGCTTATTATTACTGGCATAAGAGAACAACTAATCATAAATCAGTTGAACTCTCACTGTAGTAAAGGAATAGCTCTCACATAAAGAATCTAGTCCCTGCTCCTTATTACTCAGTAAAAGAATAACCAGAGTTCAACCTAAACTACAGTTCAGAAATCAAGACTTTAGTTGTTCATTCAAGAACATAAATTTAAATCATGCCTTTACAAGGTAGAGGAGATCAAGACTTACCTGTCAAAAGCCGCGCAGTACCCTCTTCCCCTTCTCAGCCTTCATCATAAATACCCCTATGTCAGAATGAAGGAACACAATGAGCACAAAATAGCATAAAAGAGCAAATCTAGTTCAGATGCCTACCAGAAAGAGAATCCTCATAGCGAATTGCTTACTCCTTTGATTAGCCATGTCTGGAGATTTAAGGAATAAGATTATTCATTCCCTAAATTGCTAAGAAACATAGCGATCCTTAAGAAGAGGCTTACCTGAGTAGAAATCCATTAAATGCGGATAAGGAAGGAGAAGAAGAGCGGAACACCCACGTCGCCACCCTTGCCAACTGAATTACGCGTCACTCCCATCCGAATCGAAAAGCTTCTGAAAGAGTTCAGAAAGTAGAAATCAGTTATTCCCTAATCGGACAACGATACTCGACGCTTCCTCCTTATTCGTTGTCATTTTTGTATTAACGTTATAGCTTTGGCTTGGTCTTTATGTTGTAATTTTAGTATTAATAGAGTTGTATCAGTGTATTAAGGGGTCTTTGTGATAGACATTTCTTATGCTAGCCCTTAATTCATTTATATATTTTTAATTTCTCAAAAAAAAACTGCTTGAGCACAAGTAATCAATGATGTATCATTAATCTTGATAATTTTTTTAAAGAAATAGTTTTTGTTAAGTATTTAATAATAAAAAAAGGGTTTGGTTTGATTTAAGCTTACTCACTTCACATGTCACATTTACAGTTTCAGCAGAAGCAAGCAATTAGAGAATGATGTTGGGACCGTTTTATAATCTTGTTTTATTACCAAAAAAGAGGTCGAATACATAGAAATTCAAATTCCCAGTAATATAACATTAAAC
>JANSVA010046167.1:0-13278 GCA_025504915.1 Erythroxylum reticulatum | reverse complement strand
TAAACAAGTAAGTATAAGCATCATTGTTCTTGATTTGATGAATGAAGCATGTTTTGGTGATAGTTAGAAGTAAAATGAGGTTGAATAGAGTAAGAATATGGAAAAAAATTAGGAGAAGAGTCACGTTTCTGCAAAAGTTCACCACGAAAAAGTCCCCATGGTTCTCCATGTCCAACTCTGAGGTTCGCTGCGGCCAATCTTCAGGAAATCAAAGTTTGTTGCGATCAACTTTTGGATTTGCCGCAGCGAAGTTTTCTTTATACATCTTGAACATGCTTTGATATTTTAGGCATAACTTTTTGTGTAGTTATCCAAATAGAATGATTTTTTATTTGAAGTAAACTAGAGACATAGGAATACAATTTTTATGATAAAATCGAGTTTAAATTCAGTCTCTAAGAATTTCAATTTTTGGATGGAAGTTGAGCATAGAATACTGTTTTAGCATAAGAACAATCTAAAAATATTTGGGGTATAACTTTCAGATTTTTGGACCAAATTAAATGATTTTGGTGTCATTAAAATCATAAGGAAATGGGGAAAATTTTTATACAAGAAATTGTTATCAAATTTCTTCATTTAACTGATCAAAATGATAGTGGAAATTTAACCCAAAAGTTTGAATTTTTGAAACGTTTTTAGGATCAAAAAGCTTAGTAAATGCATGGATTTTAGTTAATATGTTTCTTTGGGTTCTAAATTGGAATTCCTATTGAATGGATTTTTTGATTATTGTTAAAGAAAATCAAGGAAGGCAAGAGGAGCAAGGGGAGAAGTCTCTTTGAGCAAGTTTATAAGTATGGATTTCAAGGTGGGTTACATGCTTATAATAGAGTTAATGAGCCATAACTATGTTTTCGAAAGCAATAAAATTAAAATGATTTAATTTTTTATAAATATTGTATTATTGTTATTTGAATGATTTAAGAAATTGCCACTTGTTTGGTACTTTATTTATTGATGATTTATAAGATGAAGATGGAAATGGTTTTGAAATATATGATGCTTATGAAAATCATGTTTCCGAAAAGTGCCTTTTTGGGCAATCTGTTTTCAAGTCATGAAATACATGTTATGTGGGTTTGTGGTGGTTCCTTAAGTTAAGTCAAGTGCACTTTGGCAAAAGGCTTCTCCCGCCAGCCCACTAGTGGCATGGAGCTCCTTCATAGACTCCCATAAGTTCACGGCTACACATGACTACTATGTGGGATTTTGATAGTACGTTCTATTTATGGCTACACAGGACCATTATGTGGAAATGTATAGTGCGTTCTATTTTGGATCCACGTAAACCGTTATAATGTGCTTACGTTCTTATGATATGTCTACAAGATGATGCATACATGATTTGTGTTACTGTGAATTGGTTGAGAACTATGCATTTTATGATTAAGAATTTCACCATGACAAATAAATATTTCAATGGTTTTTACTTGTTTCTCCGTTATAAACCTGTTACCTACGAGCTTTTAAGCTCACCCTCCACTCCTCCCCATCTTCAGGTGATGAGCAAGAGATTGAGTGATCAAGAGCATAAAGGCATTTGGCAACTACAAGATAGTTAGCTTGTACTAAGATAGTTTGATTTTTGAGTAGCTTTAGCAACATATCGAACATGAGCATCCATGTGTATTTGTATTAAGCGAATGATGTCATGTTTATATGTGATTAAAGCTTTCTAAAACTCTTTACTTTTGAGGTTAATGAAATATGAATTTACGTATGGATAAGGTTGAGTTAAAATTAGGTATACTTGAGGAAGTTATCATTTTGAGATTGATCATTTTGATTACGAATTGTTGTAACATATAAGTGAGATGTGATATGGAAAAACAAAGAAAGATAGGAAATTGTGAAGAATGAGAATTAGTTATAAGAAATGAATTAAATGTTTTTACAAAACGAGATTAGAGAGTATGAAGAAATAACATTGGTAGTTAGAGGGAGTGAATTCGGGACAACTTAGAGTGAAAGTAAGGATTGGATAGATGTAGAGACCTTTGGAAAGGTTCTTGGGTGTGTTTTGACAACCTCGAGACATTGTCGCAACGAAGTCAAAGTTTTGCCGCGACGAACTTGTCCCGAAGGATCATTAGGAATTACTTCTGTGTTTTTGCCGCAGTAAAGAAATTTCTCCCAATGGTTCGCCACAACAAACATTTTGTTACTGCAGTAAAGTCTGGCATTGCAAATGCTGTGATTTTCATTGGAATATATCTGAGCTCACATTTTTATGACCTTTGAGTTAGACTGTAGAAACGAGGTCCTACACCACAGTCACAACAATGTAATAAATGAATTGAGTCTCATAAACATTGCATTCAAATATGATATGAATAAATTGAATAACTACATTGTTGGTGACTTCCCTTATATGAATATGTGATAATGAATGGTATAAACATGTATTTGAATTTTGAGATTTGTGAACAAGTGATTCATAATATTAGTGGATGTGACCAAGTTTATGTGAATTACATAATAATATGAATTGTTGTGTTGTATGACAAGAGTGAACCATCATGGATGGTTACTCTACTAAGTTCGCAACATTCATCAAAATTGTAACATTGACAATTTTAGGTTCGAGAAAGCGACGACTTAGTTGTTAAGACTGCATTTTGGTACAAGTTATGACTCAAAGGTTGGTAAGCTGGGACTGAAGACTGAAGAATTTTTTTTATTGAGTTTCCTTATGTATATAGCATATTATGTAGAATGAGTTGTAAACACTCTTAGTTGATATTGTAAAATATGGATGATGGTTAATGCTACAGTGTGAATTATAGTTTGATAAATGAAATGACGAAATTTTTGGTTTTCAAACAATGTGTTATTTATGGTTTTACTTACTATGCCATGTGATATAATGAAGGTGAAATGGTTAACACACTATTTCTATCGGACAAGTGCACGTGTGTTCGAAGGGTGGACGTGTATGTGTCAAATAGGAGTGGGTTATTACAACGGTAGCGAGTCAATTATCCACTTGTGAACATTGTGGGAAGAAGTACAGTGGTGAGTGTTGGAGATTGTCTAGAGCTTGCCTTAAATGCGGCTCTTTTAAACACCAAATCAGAGATTGTCCTACCATTATCAGAGCACAATCTGGTATAAGAGGGGGATTAGTGAGTGAAGCTCCTGTTCAGCAGAGCCGAGCTAGTGGATCTGGACAGAGAGGCTGTGGTAGAGGCAGAGTGAGCTCTGGGAGTTCTACAGTCAGAACTGAGGTGCGAAGCAACCAACTA
Organism: Erythroxylum reticulatum; assembly: GCA_025504915.1. NCBI lineage: Eukaryota > Viridiplantae > Streptophyta > Magnoliopsida > Malpighiales > Erythroxylaceae > Erythroxylum > Erythroxylum reticulatum. The sequence goes on along the minus strand of JANSVA010046167.1, from coordinate 10,030 downwards.
CAGTCTCAGGACAGAGTTTATGCCATGATTAGACAGGAGGCTCAGGATTCTCCAGATGTCGTTGCAAGTGCATTACTTATTTTTAGTTTGCTAGATCCTGGATCTACACATTCTTTTATTACACTACATCTAACGTCTAGATTACATTGTGATAGAGAGTTATTAAGGTATGGATTAGAGGTGAGTACTTCGGTTGGTAGTACTATAGTAATAAGAGAAGAATGCAAGGTGTGCTTGATTAGAATTGATCAGGCATAATTGGAGGAAGACTTGATCATACTACCGTTAAAGGAGATAGATATTATCATAGGCACGGATTGGCTCACTGCTCATAGGGCTATCATGAATTGTTATACTAAAGAGGTGACATTAGAATCTCAAATAAACTAAGACCAGTTTTCCAGGGTGTTAGTCAAGCAATACCAACCAGGCTGATTTCATTCATGAGTGTTTTGAGATTGATGCAAGGGAGATGTGAGGCTTATCTGGCCCACATTTTTTATATTCAAGCTGAGTAAAATGTACAGGACATTCCTGTTATTAAGGAATTCTTGGATGTGTTTCCCACCGAGTTATCTAGTTTACCTCCAGATCTGGAAACAGAGTTTACGATCAATTTGGTTTCGAGTACTGCTCTTATATCTATTCCTTCATATAGGATAAAACTTATAGAACTAAAGGAGTTGAAGGCTCAGTTACATGAGTTGTTAGAAAAGGGTTTTATTAGACCCAGTGTTTCAACTTAGGGAGCTCTAGTCTTATTTGTGAAGAAGAAAGATGAAACTCTGAGACTGTGCATTAATTATAGGCAACTGAATTGAGTAATAGTGAGAACAAGCCATTGTTTAGAATTGATGATTTTTTTGATTAGTTGTAGGGAGCTCAGGTGTTTACTAAGTTGGACTTGAGATCTGGGTAATATCAGTTGAAGATAGTAGAGACTGATGTGCCAAAAAGTGCGTTCAAAAGTAGGTATAGGCATTTTGAGTTCTTAGTAATGCCGTTTGGGTTAACTAATACCCCAGTTGCATTTATGGCTTTGATGAATAAGGTATTTCAGCCCTACCTGGATCGATTTGTAATTATATTTATTGATGACAACCTAGTGTATTCAAAGAACAGAGAAGAACATGCTGATCATCTGAGAGTGATCTTGCAAATTATAAGGGAGAAACAGTTGTATGCCAAATTCAACAAGTGTAAATTTTGGCTAGATCAAGTAGTAGTTTTGGGTCATATACTATCTAGACAAGGCATACAAGTGGATCCAAAAAAGGTAGAGGTGATGATGAAGTGGGAAGCTCCGATGAATGTATCAGAAATCTGGAGTTTCCTAGGATTGGCCGGATATTATCGGAGGTTTGTCGAGGGGTTCTAATTGATCTCAGCCCCTCTGACTAAACTTCTAAGGAAGAATGTAGGATTCAAATGGAATGATGACTGTCTAATGAGTTTTGAGGAATTGAAGCATCGGTTGACTACAGCACCGGTGTTAGCTATTCCATTGGGAATTGGAGGATATATAGTATATAATGATGCTTCGCATCGAGAATTGGGATGTGTATTGATGCTATATGGTAAGGTGATAGCCTACGCATCGAGACAATTAAGGTCTCACGAGATTAATTATCCGGTACATGACCTAGAGTTTACTGCTGTTGTTTTTGCTCTAAAAATATGGAGACATTATCTATATAGAGAGAGATTCCAGATATACACTGATTATAAGAGTTTGAGGTATCTGTTAAGTCAGAAAGAACCGAATATAAGACAAAGGAGATTGATAGAGTTATTAAAAGACTATGATTGCACAATTGAGTATCATCCAGGGAAAGCTAATATGGTGGCTAATGCTTTGAGCAGAAAGTCGAACAGCAGTGTAGCTCAGATTTAGATATTTAGGTTACCGAGCTTAATCCATTTTAGAGTTTAAATGTGGAGATGAATCTAAAACATAACGAGGCATTAATTGCTACATTGAAGTTGAGACTGATGTTACATGATAGAATTCAAAAAGTCTAGAGTAAAGATCCTAAAATTGTGAAACTCATTGAGAAGTTGAAAATGAAACTAGATTTTGAGTTTAAACTGAGAGATGAGACATTGTTGCTAAAGCGGAGGCTATGTGTGCCTAATGTGAATGATCTGAGAAAGGAAATTCTGTAGGAAGCTCATATGGCTGCTTATACTATACATCCTGGTACTACCAAAATGTATAATACGCTGAAGCAATATTTCTGGTGGCCTGGAATGAAGAAGCAAGTAGTGGAATATGTTTCTAAGTGTTTAACATGCCAATATATTAAGGCTGAGCATCAGGCTTCGGTTAGAAAGTTACATTCGTTGCCTATTTTAGAGTGGAAATGAGAACGAATTACTATGAATTTTATTATGGGATTACTTAAGACTTTGAGGTAAAATGATGTTATATAGGTTGTGGTGGACCGATTGACTAAGTCGGCCCATTTCTTACCAGTGAGAGAGAATAACTCACTAGATCGATTAGCCTGGAGATATATGAATGAAGTGGTTAGACTGCATGGGGTTCGAGTGTCCATTATATCGAACAAGGATCTCAGATTTACTTCAAGATTTTGGAAAAGCTTGTAATTAGCTATGGGTACAAAGTTAAGCTTCAATACTACATTTCATCCTCAAACAGATGGACAGAGTGAGAGGACAATCAAGACTGTTGAGGATATGCTTAGAGCATATGTATTGGAGTTTTAAGGAGCATGAAATCAGTATATAGCATTGATTGAATTTGCTTATAACAACCATTATCACAATAGTATCAAAATGGCACCATATGAGGCATTGTATGGCAAAAAATGTCGATCGCCTCTATATTAGGATGAAGAGGGCTTGAGAATGGTTGAAGGCCCAAAACTAATACAAGATACTATGGATAAAGTGAAATTTATCTGAAGTCGAATTAAAGCGGCTTAAGATAGGCAGAAGAGCTATATGGATCAGTATTGAAGGGATATGGAATACAATGTAGGAGACAGAGTGTTTCTAAGAGTATCACCTTGGCGAGGAGTGCTAAGGTTTAGTAAAAAGGGCAAATTGAGCCCTAAGTACATTGGTCCTTATAAGATCATTGAGAGGATAGGACCTTTGGCATACAAGTTAGCCTTATCAAATGAGATGTCTCAGTTACATAATGTATTTCATGTGAGTATGCTCAGAAGATACCGATCTGATCCAACGCATGTGTTACCAGCTCAAGAGATTGAAGTTGCTAGTAACCTAAGTAATGTTAAGGAGCTGATCGAGATAGTGGGTTATCGGACAAAACAGTTAAGAAACCGAGTAATTTTATTGGTGAAAGTCCTTTGGAGGAATCACTTAATTAAGGAAGCAACTTGGAAAATGGAGGATCATATGATGAGACAATATCCCCACCTGTTCGAACAATCAGGTAAGAGTTTCAAACACAAAATTTACTTTAGAAGGGGATAATTATAATATCCCATTATCCTATATTAGGGATTAGAACCCTAGAATAGTGTATACGAGAGTTTATTCAGAAGTTAGAAAGTGCATTTCATACTCATGCATAATATAACATACTCACACATGTGAATATTGATTTTTGTACATTAAAATGATTGTACATGTATTCATTGACATTTTTCAAGTATGATTGATTTATAAACGTGAATATGTAGAAAATTGTGGTTTATATATGTTGAAAATTGATTTGGTGATAATATTTATTGATTTAGAATTTTTGGTGAAATTTAGGAAATTTCTGAAATTATGAGTATTTTTGGACTAGGAAAAATGCCAAGTAGCAAGTCAATTAATGAATGGTAGTAGAAATAAGAGTCAAATGATAATGGAGAATTTTATAGATGACTTTGGGATTTATTTACAAATGTCATAGAAAATTTCAGAGACAATTGGAGTAGATTGAACTAATTTAATAAGAGAACTTAGTTTAAACTCATAAAAATTGGACAAGTGACAAATGTTACTTGTCAAACCTAATATTGATTTTACGATTATACTAGAAAGACCAAATTAATTGTTTGATCTGTTTCTTTCTCCTTCCTCATGACTTTCTTCATCTTCTGTAAATTTATTTATTTCCAGAAATTTGCTCACCCTCACAACGCAAGCTTTGCCCTCACTTTTCACTCATTATCTTCCTTTTGTTATCCTCTTCACTGTCCCTGAAATACCTAACCTTACAACCTTCAACGGTTGATGATTGTCTTATACTAGAAAGTTAGGTTTCAAGTAATTTTGAAGAATTTGGAGTTTTAAACTAGTAAGTATCGTATGGTTTTTCATGATATGTAGAATAAAACATGCATTATGTTAATTAATAGTTCTGTGTTAAACGAGGTTGAATTTATTATGCTAAAATGTGAGTGAAAAACTAGGGTATGCCGCATGTGTTGTTTTTGCATATTTGATGATCAATATGTTATAAGATGGTGTTAAAATGATTTTTGTGATAGAAAAATCATTGAAAGTGTGTATAAAACGAGTGTAGAAGATTCATGAAAGTTGAGATAAGTATGCTCTATTTTCACTGTTATTATGTGGATCTCTTTGGGTGTTTTAGAGATTAATTAAAATAAGGCTAGAGTTAAGGAAAACAAAGAGTAATGTGATGTCATGCTATAAGAAGGATTAAGATGATAGTGAAATGTGGAATGAAGGTGGTAAAGAAATTGAAGAATTGCAGAAAATGAAGAAGTGCAAAAGCTAGGATGAATATATGTATATATATATTCTATTTTTTGGTGTTTAATGGATTTTGATTTGTTTGTAAATGAGTTGAGCTCAATGGGAGTCAAAATGAAGAGAAAATAATAGATATAAGTTAGAAATGTTGGATTTAGCCAAAGAGAGGAAGAAGAAACAAAAATCTACAGTTTAGAACTCTTTGTGGAATCTCATGGAGTCACATAATCATGCAAAAGGACAATCGTGACCATGAGGAGAAGTTCGGATTTACACGATCGTACACGAGCATGATCGTGAAAATGAAGAGCCATTTGGAAAAGTACGATCATGCACAAGCATGATTGTGACAATGAGAAAGCATCTCGCAGTGCACGATCGTGCACGGGCACAATTGTGACAGAGGAGAATCAGCTAGAGTTGCACTAGTGTGCTTATGCATGATCATGAAAATGAAGGCATACTGATAGTTGACAGTTTCGAACATCCTTCATTCTTTTGGCTATAACTTCTTCTCCTGACCTCTAAATGACTTGAAATTTGAACCACAAACTCCTCACACATTGTTCTTTGTCTCCACCAAAATTTATGGCCATATAAATTTATTAGGAAAGGATTGATTGACGAGTTTAGGATGAAAATGATGAATGGTGTTGGAATATTGTTAAATGAGCATTTTCACTTAATAGACATTGGTATTTTGGCCATATCTTGATCTTTAGTTATCAAAATGAGATTATTTTTAATTTATATTAAACTAGAGACATATGGTTACAAATTTTATGAAGGAATTGAATTTTAATTTTGTCTTTAAGAATTTTAAAATCTGGCTTGAAGTTGAGCACAAAGTACTATTGCAGTTTGAGTATAGTCTGAATTATTTTATGAATAAATTGCAAAATACTTAACAAAATTGTGAGAAATTGGTGCCATTAGAAACTTAAGACATATGGAAACATTTGTTTAGAAGAATATGATGCCTAAATACTTCATTTTCCTCATCAAAATGACCATGCAAAATGGACTTGAAAGTTTATTTTTAGAAAAAGCTGGAATGATCAATTAAGTTATGAACTTAGATTCAATTTGTTTCATTAAGGTGCAAACCTAAATTCAAATTATACTTATGTGAGTTTTGATATATGAATGATCATGTAACAATAATAACAAAAAAATACCTGAGATTGTCATTGAGCATGCATAGTACATGATCTATATATACATATGTATAGAAAGGAGTACTTATATAATTGTACAAATTTGTAATATATGAATGTGTAAATGTATATTCCATGATATATAAGAGAGATTTGGGCAACCACATCTAGAGTGATTTGAGCAACCACATCCAGACGTTGTTAGGACTTCGAGGTAATAGCTTTCTAGAGCAACCTATGAGTAACCTAGATGGTTTCACTTAATTAATTGTTTGTTTTAAATTATGTTCTAAATTATCTTATGAATGTGAATTTCATTATGTTGATTCCGGATATTGAATGTTCGAGGCATTTGATGCATGAGTGAGATATTGGAAGTGCTCCTTAATGAAATAAATGATTCTTCACATTTATGTTGAGTGCTGGATCAAGGTCCAATGATGAATGTGAATGAAAATACGATAGTGAAAATGACTGTGTAATATTGAACACTTTTAATTGATTGAATTTATATCATACATTTCATTATATGAATACATGAACAGATAATGGTAGTTTTGACTTGATTAGTCACTGAAAATGAGCTTAAAGCTCACAATATGATTAAGAGCCAAAGGCTCACTATGTATAATGAGCCCTATATCCTCAACGGATAAAGGATAATTATTAATGAGCATGGTATCTACAATAAATACAAGACAGTTATAGGCATTCGATCACAACAACGTAATAATTGAAAATGAGTCTCATGAGTATTGCATATACATTTGTTATGTATGTTTGAATGACTGAAATGTATTATTGACTTGTATTTAAATGAGAACATGACCATTGTGAATAAAGTGCTATGTGATACTACATAATGATAACTAAAATGATGTAAATTATGTGATTACATGTATTGTATAAATTGAGTGAACCATCGAGGATGGTTAACTCATCGAGTTTGCAAAACTCACTAAAATTGCAACGTTGAAATTTCAGGGCTGAGAAAGGACACTAGTGACAAAGAGACTCTACAAGAAGTATACTTTTTGTATTTTTTATATCAGAGAAATGGTTCAAAAGTCGATCAGCTGAGACTGAAGGATTAGGTAGAAATTTTGTGTAATTCCTCATGTATGTAGCTTGTTTTGTATTTAGTTTGATAATGTACATATTTGGATGATTTTGTAAAATTACAATATACATATTTGGTTTTTATGAAATGAAATGAGGAATTCAATTTTAAAATATTATGACATTTAGGTATTAAATGATGATGCCATGATTAAATTAATGATGTCACTCAAGATGTCGGGCACGTGTCTTGCGAGAGTGAGAGGTTACAGTCATGGTCTGTGAACCTGGTTGGTAACTCGTCTAATCGTAAGTGGAAGGGCAAGAAGAAGCCTAAGAAAACTCATCTTGCACCCAAGGGTGTTTGAAACAAATCCAAGGGTAAAGAGAAGAGAGTTAACCAAAAGGATGCTTAATGTTTTTTCTGTACAAAGAAGGGACACTGGAAGAGGAATTGCCCAAAGTATTTGGCTATTTTGAAAGGCAAGAAACAAGGAAGGACTTTTATGAAAAATGTTTTCATTATTTCTTTAACTACTATTGATTCTACAAAATGGGTATTAGATACTGGTAGTAGCTTTAACATCTGCAATATGTTGCAGGGTCTAAGGATCAGTAGGAGATTGAAGAAGGGAGAAGTTAAGCTACAAGTTGGGAATGGAGCAAGTGTTGTTGCCCTAGCTGTGGGAACTATTTCTCTTGTAATGCCTACAAGAAAGACTTTATTATTGGAAGATTGTTATTATGTTCTTAAATTTGTTTCAAATATTGTTTCCATTTCGTCATAAGACAATTGTGGATTTCATACAATCTTTAAGAATAACCAATGTAATATTTTTCACGGTGATGAATGATATGTAAGTGGTTATTTACAATATGGTCTTTATGTCTTACTTGAAATAATGGTTTATCCAATAATGAATGTTTCTAGTTAAAAAAGGAACAGAGATAATCAAGCATCAAACTTACCTTTGGCATCGTAGATTTGTTCATATTGGTGAGAAAAGAGTAAACAAGTTACACAATGAAGGATGCCTTGTTCAATATAATTATGAATCATATGAAACTTATGAATCTTGTCTCAAAGGCAAAATGACCAAATCTCCTTTTACTAGAATTGGAGAGAGAGCTAGTGAACTTTTAGGACTTATACATACTGATGTATGTGGGCCTATGAAAGTTCAAGCTAAAGGTGGATGTTCTTATTTTATCGCCTTCATTGATGATATGTCAAGATATGGATTTGTGTATCTTATGAAACACAAGTCTGGATCATTTGAAATGTTCAAAAAATTTTATAGTGAAGTTGAAAAACAAACTGGTAAGAGTATAAAGGCACTAAGATCTAACCGTAGTGGTGAGTATCTTAGTGATGATTTTATTGATTATCTAAGGCAAGATGGAATCTTGTATTAGTAGACTTCTCTAGGAACACCACATCACAATGGTGTTTCAGAAAGGCGAAATCAAACCTTATTGGATATGGTGATATCTATGATCCATCACTGATCTTCCCATCTTCTTATAGGGATATGTTTTAGAAGCCACTGCCTATTTATTAAACAAATTTCCCACTAAAGCAGTCATTAAAACTCCATATGAGATGTGGAAAAGACGTAAGCCTAACATAAAACATTTGAAAGTTTGGGGTTGTCCAACTTATGTCAAGAGATTGTTGTCAGATAAGCTTGAAATGAGGTCTGACAAGTGTAGATTTGTTGGCTATCCCAAGGAAACTATGGGATGCTATTTCTATCACCTTTCTAAACACAAAGTGTTTATAGACAAAAATGCAATCTTTTTAAAAAGGGAGTTCCTTAATGGAGAAAGTCATGGTGTAGAAATAGATCTTGATGAAATTCAAGATTCTGACGAATCAACACAAGCTCAAGAGCATCAGATGCATGTTAAGCAGCCTTTATTTGATGTCTTGAAATTACCACATAAGGTACCGGCCTCAACCGTTGAGGAGAATGGACTGGTTAATGAACCTGTCCAAGAACCAGTATAACAACAAGATTAAGTAGAGGAAGAACTTGTTGAACATGAACCTCTTAGAAGCTCAACTAGGGATCGTCGTGCACCAGATAGATTAAACTTAATGGTATAAGGTGGCAAGGATAATCGTATTGATGATATCCCACATATTGATGATGACCCTAAAACTTACGAAGAGGCTATGGCAAGTCTAGATCGTGAGAAGTGGTTTAAGACCATAGAATTCGAGTTAGAATCTATGAGAATCAACAAAGCATAGAATTTGGTTAATCCCTAAAAGGATATAAAACCTATAGGATGTAAATGAGTATTTAAGAGAAAAAATTGGAGTAGGCGGGAAGGTTGAAACCTATAAAGCCTGTCTTGTTGCTAAGGGATATAATCAAAAGGAAGGTATTGATTATGATGAAACTTTTTCCCTGTGACAATGCTCAAATCTATTAGGATTCTACTTGTTATTGCTGCATATTATGATTATGAGATATGGCAAATAGATGTGAAAACAACATTTCTTAACGGAGAGCTCAAGGAAGATGTCTATATGACTCAACCTGAAGGTTTTACATTGCCATATGCTCTTAATAAAATATGTAATCTACAAAGATCCATTCATGGATTGAAGCAAGCTTCACGAAGTTAGAATATTTTCAATATAACAATCGCAAAGTTCAATTTTGTTATATGCGAAGAAGAGCCAAGTGTGTATAAGAAGGTTAGTGGGAGTATAATTATTTTCCTGATGCCATCTGTAAATGACATATTGCTAATAAGAAATGATGTATCAGCCATGCAAAAGACAAAGATTTGGCTATCTGAACAGTTCTCCATAAAGGATTAGGGAAAACAGCTTACATTCTTGGAATCAAGATCTATAGAGATAGATCAAGGAAGCTACTAAGGCTTTCCCAATCCATGTACATTGATACTATCTTTAAAAGGTATCATATGGAAAATTCCAGAAAAGGTTATCTACTAATAGGCACTGGAATTTCTCTTAGTAGGGAGGATTGTCCTAAAATCTTATAAGAAAGAGAGCATATGAGTAGGGTCCCATATGCCAGCGCAGTGGGAGCTATCATATATACCATGACATGTACAAGACCTGATGTAGCCTA
>JANSVA010046147.1:0-13281 GCA_025504915.1 Erythroxylum reticulatum | reverse complement strand
CTCATATGTGTTTCATTATAATTCTTGATATGATCGGAATGGATTTTTACAGAGTATTAATCCAGTGTCTACATGTTAGAATTATTAATTGAAACACGTATCAGGGAACATTCACTTAAATAAAGAGTTTATAGTGATATCATCACTTCTAGATATTTTATGGAGATTGGTGATTAAACTGATGCCAGTAGTTTGATAGACTAGCTACCTATCAAGTATAAACAACAAGATAAGATCTTGTGTGTTAATCACCATATAGAGTAAAACGGGAGATCTAAAAGGAAAAACCAATATAAAGGCAAAACGGTAATTTTACCCTATATTGTGCGAATGACTATAATAAGGTTTATAATAGGGTTTGTAATTGGACATTTTATTACAAATATGTGTTCTCATAATATTTAGTAATTTAGGAGTTCAACTAATTGTCTTTAGTGGAATGACATTTAGTTAATAAGCTAGAATGAATTCTAATGAGATTAAATTAATTCTGGGCTTATTGGAGTTTGAATTATCTAAGTCCAATAAGATTCCCCACTTGGCTTCGAGGAAGGTTATCAAGCAAAGTAAGAAATATAAATGGAGGTTTTAAAGACCATGATTGAATGTTGGGCTTGCACTAATTAATGGTTAATTAGAAGCCCAAATAAACATTTAAAAATAGGCTAGACTTTGGTTTAATTTGATTAATTAAATTAAAACTAAATTCTTAAGGAAATGGAAGGTCCAATTTTTGTTTTATTAGGGTTGAATGTGCAGCTACACATATAGCATTGAAATGCTAAATAAAGATGGTATTTATCATGCTTTATTATCATTAAATGGAGTAATGATCTTACCATTAAAAATGGTTTAATGGTTGACTTTTAATGATGGCATGTAATGTAAACTTTTAGCATTCATTTGATTAAAGAAGAAAGAGGTGTATTTAATAGATGATCTTCCTTCTTTCATCACTAAAATCGAAATTTACATGTAATTTTAGGTTATTAGTCTTTTCATATAGCCATCTTAAAACAAATGAGAATAGTTTCATTTAATGGCTTCTTTATGTTTGATTAAAGAATGAAGTGATGCATTAGATGCTCTTCTCTTCTTTTGTTTCATGTATAACCAAAATTAACAAGGTGTAAGAGAGCTGTTCTTGGATTTTTGGACTCTCTCTCCTTTCTTGCATGTGTTAGCTGAAATTTGCATGAGAGGTGTCTCATCTTTGGCTTCATTCTTCTAAGAAAAATCTCCTCCAAATTTTTCTTCTCCTTTCCCACCAAATGATCTTATTAACCAAGTTGTCAAAAAGAACAAGTGGTAGATTGGATTGTTCAAGGATACATAATTAAGAAGAGGATACAATAACGAGAAGAGGACACATCGTTTAGGATAAGATATATTATTGAGGATAAGATAATACAATGAGGAGTTAAAGTTGTAGCGAAGGAGTCGGTAATATAATCTCCATCTTATTCTTGTGATAATTATTTTCCATATACCGTATCATGTATGGCTTGACATGTTGATTGGGTTATCTTTCTTTCACTAAGTTTTGATTTCTAAAAATTTTTTGAAATCTACCATTTTAGCCAAATCTTACTTGCTTTATTTTTCCGATCCAACAAGGTAGACATTATTTGCATGAGATGCTAACAACAAAAAAAATGTTATTTGCATACAACATCTACTACTTTTCCATTTTGCTTCATGCTTCGAGTTACTGCATGCGACATTTTGGTCATTTGTTGCTTCTGTGTGCCCATATTTTGTTTGACATGGATTACTTTTGGTATGGGCTGTTGCTCCTTATTGTTGCCTACTGTACTGCACGTCGTTTTCCTTTGACTATGTTTTACGTTTTGGTCTATCGATTGCATGAAATGAACACGTTGGTTACATGTTTTCTTCTTTTGTATTTTTCTCCTTACTATGTTGCCATTTCATGTAGCTCCTTGTTGTTCTGTTTTTGTTAAGCTTAATGTGTTGTTTTCACATTTTGGTCCTTTTCTAGTAGCTTCTTAGTTTTCTTCTTTTGGACTGAATTTATTTCCTTCTTGCTCTAATTTTCTTCTTCTTACTCTATGAAAACAAGAGAATATTAATCTTCGAAACCCAAATATCATGCTTTCGACTCACTTTAACCTCTTAGCTTCTGAATTGTGTCTAAAATCATATATAAATTAGATTGAGTATCTTAAGCAATTTTATGTCATTAATCGCTAAGTGTTATCGAATAAATTCCTAATCAATTAAACACCTATCAATTCCCTCCATACTTAGCTTTTCGCCAGCCTCAAGCAAAACATCAAAACTAAGCTTAAAGACCCAAAACATTTACTCAATTATCATATTTTCCAAGAATACATAATCATAAGCAAAGATGAACGACTTTCAAAAATCATAGCAAGAACTCAACATTCTAGACTTTTACTCACGATCAATCAACATATAATACCTTTAAAAATCAAGCAATCTAATGGTAGACTAGGAAAATATGTTTCAATAAGATATGTTCATGGGTACACTTAACACTATTCATGATCATGCCATTCCATAACTTTGCATATCATTTCGTTTCTCCACCACTAAAATTCACATGCATAATCATGAATCAAAGGACTTTTCAAAGTTGTAATGTGGGTAAAGGTAAGTTGAGATGTGACATCAAGTGCAAAAAGCAACATTTCTTCACAATTGTGTACATAAACTATGATGAATGTAAAATCGATGTTTAACAACTTAAAATCAAGCTCTCACATGTAAACCACATGAAGCATAATTAATCAAAAGGGATCACTCATAAGGATTAATGATAACAATCCATTGAACTACAATGAGTGAACCTTACAAGACAACATCTACCTTATATCCAACATACTCAAATAACCCATTCAATATAGCTTTAGGAGGATGCATGAATCATGAACAACTTTTCAACACATATGCACTTCCTCATAAATATATTTATTTAAACATTTTTTATTCTTTTTCTTTTCTTTTCTTTTGCTTTTCTCTTTTTTAATCTTATGAAAATTAAAAGAAACTGCATAAACATAGGAATTTCAATGATAACATATAAACTGACATCTTAACATTATAACCAACCTACACATATATACACCCCTATACCTATACTTTTGTAAATCCACAAATTCAACAATCAACAAGTACTTCACTAGCTTTAAGGCTTAGGTGAACATTTGGTTAGGTTTTAAGCATGTAATGTGGTTAATACAAAAAGAAAGGCTAATAAATTTTAAAGGGGTTTATCAAAAAGGAAAATCATATAATTGGTAGGCTATTTAGCTAATGTAGCTTATGAAACAAAAATTCCTATTCATCTCCATATTAATTCATGTGATAAAAATATGGTCTTGAATAGAAAATCAAAGAAAAATAAGGATGTACATAGCATGAAGGTCACACATTATCAAAAAACAATGAGACTAATATAAATGTGTTAGCCTAATAAGGCTCAAAATTTTACTGGCTTTGTCTATGATTAGTCACTAATTTTATAAAGATAATGCACATTAACTAATCATAAGAGCAAAAGTACATACTAAGGTTGTCATGAAATTCTCTAATCAATTCATTCTCTACTCATGACTATATAGTACTTGAAGTAACAGAAAATGAGAAAATGTTTGTTTCATTTGTTTTAATCATTCTCTCATTTTGATTGAACACTTAAAACAGTAAAAAAAAAACCAACATAGAAACATACATGCATATAAAAATTAAATGTGTAAATGTAAAGGAAAAGAAATTTACCTCCCTTAGGTTACCTCCCAAGAAATGCCTTTATTTAGGGTCATTGGCTCAACTCCACACTTTATTCACATAAAAAAATTATGACCTTTAGGTATTATAGTTGGCACCACTTCGACTCGAGATTGTTCTAGATAGGGCCTTAGTTGATCATCATTCCCAATTAGCATCCTCCCTAACCTTAGACTTTCGATCTCTATTGATTCCATGCACTCTGGAAAGATCTCAAATGTCTTTTTACCTTTTTCTTCCTCATTTAATTCCTCTAACTTGCTAGGTAAAAGTAAAGAGTCATTCTTAACAACAAAATGGAACTTAATATTTACCTTTGACCTAAAAGATATGGCTTTTTCTACCTTAGGCTCCTCCTCAACTTCTTCCACACAAGCAATTCCTTGAGTATTGCTCTTAAAATTCTCAAGCTCCTCATCACTTTGTAAATCATCTTTGCTAACATAACTTGGCTACACAACAGATTGATATGGCTGCTCCTCTTTCATTTGTGATTTTATAGAGTCAATTCTCATTGCCATCTTACCCATTTGACTTGCCATATTATGGAGTCTATACGTTGTATCTTGCTGGAGTTATTGTATAATTTGTTGAAGCTACTATTTTATATCTTGTTAAAACTACTAGAACTGTTATTATACATCCTGCTAGGATTATAAAATTGTAAAGTATTAACAATCATAATATTAATCAATTATTACAAAGATGTACCTGAATTGTGATAAGAAACTTCTGATATGTACAGAAATTGTTGCGCATCCTACAAACTGTCATATAAGTAATTTGTTGATCATCCGATCCATAACTAAAGTTAAATTAATCAGTCCAACCTTAGTTATAGGATTGAGAGTAACAATTATAAAAGAAATTACTTTTGTCCATATCAAAATTTCTTTTGTTAATCACAAACATGAAACAAAAAAAATGAAAAGATCATAAAATGCTGAAAAGAAACTAATTATGATCAAATGTATACAAAACACTAATTAAAATCATAAACAAAAATTAAAACACCACACTCCCTTGTAACGATACCAAAATTGACGGTGTGAAGTAACATTAGTCAAAATCAAGTAGACCTACTACTGTAGTAGGTGAGTCTAGGTCGATTTCATAGAGAGTGTGTAAAGTTATTGAAATGAAATTAATCGGTGTTTAGGTTTAGGGGGTTTTGGATTTTAAAATAAGAAAACAAAATAAAGCTAAATAACTAACAAAAGCAATTTAAAGAAAACATGTGAAAAAATGATGAAACTGGGGAATTCAATAGGGACCCGATTCTTTGGTTCAATCTTAACCTACACCCTAATTAAACATATTTCAATTATTTGTTATTCTCAAACGTCTCCTAGAAACTATTAATCGTGGGTTAATAATTAGCCCGAGTTTTCCCTTAGGTAGCGTTTAATCAAGATACGATCGTTAATTAAACCTAACCACCAAATAACCTAGGATACGATCTCTAGATTTAATTAGGCAGTAGCATTATGAATTAGGAAAATCGATTAATCAAGGCAACAACCACATAAGATGCATCATTTAACCTAGGTTATGTTATCCTTAATGATTACGAACCATTAGTTGTTACAAATGAATTTCAACATAATAATTATGAAGCTACCCCTCCATAGGTCTCTCATGATTGGGTGCTTTACCCCTTCTTTTCATGCTTTCGCGAATCTCCTGAAGAGAAATTTGGGTTAGTACCCAAAATGTTCCCCTAGTCGAAGACCACCTTTTGTTCTCTTGCTACTGTTCTTCTCCTTTTTTTCTTAAAACCTCATATACTTCCTTAAACCATTATTCTCACTTCTGTCTATATTCATTGCAATTGTGCATTTCAACGTCTACCTAGTGACAATGTTTCATCTCCTGCCTTGTCCTCTTGTACTGCATTTTGTTATTGGCCCAACGTCTACATGAGGCACTAACAATAAATGCAAACATTGTTTACGTATAACATCTGCTTCTTTGTAATTATGTTCATGTCTTTAGCTACTGTATGCCTCGTTTTGGTCATTTGCTGCTTCTGTGTATTTACATTTTGATTGGTGTGGACTACTTTTAGCATAGACTGTTACTTCTTGTTACTGCCTATTACACCGCAACATGTTTTCCTTTGGCTGTGTCTATCTGTTGTATGAAATAAACAAATTGCTTACATTTTTTCTTCTTTTATGTTTTGTTCTTTATCGTGCTATAGTTTCATGCTACTCCTTGTTGTTCTTCTGCCTTTTAACTTCATATGTTGCTGTCATTTTGTCTTTTTCCAATAGCTTCTTAGTTGTCTTCTTTTGGACTGAATTTGTTTCCTTCTTGTTCTAATTTTCTTCTTCTTACTCCATGAAGACAATTGAATATTAATCTTTGGAAAATGACCTAAATATCATACTTGTGACTCACTTTGACTTTTTTGCTTTCGAATTGTGCCTAAAATCACACACAAGTCAAAGTGAATATCTTTATCAATTTTATGTCATTAATCGCTAAGTGTTATAGAATAAACTCATAATCAATTAAGCATTTATCAATAAATACTGAGTTAACTCTATCAACATACTAGGGAATCGATTCTTGAATGAAAAAGAAATGCTTACTTGGAAAATCACTATTCAGTGATGATGGTGCTTCACTTGTCACCAATTTACTGAGATAGTCATCTACTAAAATTTTTACATCTTTTTTATTGAATATTTTCAAATCAAACTCTTCTAACAAGAGAATTCATCAAATGAGCCTTGAATTTGCCTCTTTCATAGAAATTAGGTACTTGATAGCTTTATGATTAGAATAAAAAGTTACTTTAGTGCCAATAAATCATGATTTAGAAAATATCGCAAGATAATATATGAACTCAATTGACATATTCCGAGGGATAGAATGAAAATGAATGTTCTTTCCTAATGTTTTGCATTTTGATTTACCAATAACATAAATTGATGGATTATAAATAGTGCATTGGGAATTTATTGTTACATTGAGTAATTGATGAGGTGATATATGCATCTAGTCTAAGAAAAATGTTAAAGAGCAAGAAAAATTGATACATAAAAATTTAGGATAATTAGGCCTATGAAATGGTGACATATGGAATTGGGAATAAGTGATAAATGGATCAGTTAAATGGATGACAAGTGGCTTGAGTATAATTGCGACAAGTGGCCCTTTAAATTTGTGACAAATGGCATTTTAGACTTGTGATATGTGGAGCAATAGATTGGTCACATGTGTAGCTTTACAAATTGGGACATATATAGCCTTACAATTAGTGACATGTGTAGCCTTACAAGTAGTGACATATGGAGGCTTAAATGAGTGACATGTGGAGCCTAAACTGAGTGACATATGGACCAATAGAATAGTCATATATGGACTAATAGAAGGATAACATATTGACTAATGGAATGGTGACATATGGATTAGTTTGACTTCCTTTGAATTTTCTAAAGAAAATGGATGAAAAAGGCAATAGAAGTGAGAGTGAAGGTCAGCCATAAGGTTAGAAGAGGGAGAAAAATGAAAATGAGAAGAGAAGGAAAGAAAAAGGGAAGAGAAGAGGAGAAGGAAAGAAGTTATTAAGGTAAGTTGAAATTCTAGGTTCAATTTCATCTTTCTCTTTCGATTTATCTTTCATATTCTTAGAGCACAAATTTGAAGAAATTTAAAAAATGAAAGTCATATATATAGGTCTTAACTTGACCTCTGTGAAAGTGGCTTGATAAAATAGTGACTAGAGTTCGAGTCATGCCTGTTGCCCTAATACTGCCTATGATGGATCTTTGTGTAGGATCCTTATATTATTTCCTAATTTTTGAGGACCTTAAAGTTCGAATTAGTAAAAGTGTAAAATATGAAAAAATGATTATTGATGTCTTATTAATGCTTCTATAAAACCGTTTTGTTAGGAGATTTATTGATAATGATTTATTGAGGGTTGAGTATTGGTTGTAATCTATTTCTTACCAGAAACATGACATAATTTGGATGGAGATTATATTTTAATGGGAGATGTGTTTATGTAATTTTTAGATATATTAAGACTAATTAACGTCTAGCTTCGGGGGTATAAGAATCATGGAATTTGAATTTTTGTAAAGAGAGTTATGATTAAAAGAAGATAGCTTGTTTATAAAGGAATATTAGGAAGAAAAGGATGTAAACATTGCATATAAGGTTAGGTTAGCTTGATGGTTGAGGAGGCATTGAGCTAAATTAGTAAGTGAATTATTGCCTATTGACATATGTTAGAATAACATTTATGATGATTGATTAGGGATGAATTTGGTTCTAGTGGTGTATGAATATGAAATATATTCTTGAGTGGTAAATACATTGTATATTTATATGTATAAAGGCTCGGAAGCTGTGGATTAAGGAGCTCGTACCGAGGATTGTTAAAGTCAAGGGGAATTGAATCTAAAAAAGGTGCTAGGATACTTGTGTATTTAATAAATGACATTGTTTTGAATAACTGTTTGCATTTGGAGTGCAATTGATGTTTTTACTACATATTTTGAGAAATGATATTATTTTCAACAAACCTGCACTTGAAGTGTAAAGGACAATGTTTTATTTTTTAAAACTACATTTTTGAACAATTTTGCACTTGGAGTGCAAAAGATGACTCTTATTGCATGAAATACTGTTTTGGAACTTACATATGCATAATCAAGCCATGTATGCTACGTGTATGTGTTCTTTTTTAGCTTAGAGCTATGGCATGGTTCTATTTTATCGGCTGGATCAATAAATAAAGGCATAGTACTTTACTTGATTTTTGTAGTTAATATTTTTATATGATTTTTGTGATTGGTGAGGTAACAATTGGCTAATCGTGTGCTAGGCACAACAGATTAAGCGAGCCTTGTACTCGTGATGCTGGCACATAAAAGTTGAGTCCTCATATGGACACCTTTCTATAGGACTTGTAGGTGATTGCATACCTACAGGTGTAGTCACTGACAAGGTCATCACCTAGAGTCATAACGCTCTTATCGACCATAGTATGGGCTTATCATAGATGAAAGTCAAGCCAACATTGGGAATCAATAGGTGAGTACACTGTTTGGTCGATTAATGGCGACAAACATGATTATTTTAGCATATTTTGAAATTTTGTTTCCTAACAAGATTTGATTTATACATATGATGCTTTTATGCTTATATGTACTAGAACTAGAACCTATGTTCACCGAATGAGTGATTAATAGGCTAAGCCTATGTGGTTCCTACCCAATATATGTTGAGTCATAGGTTAGGCCTATGTGTTTTTATGTTAAGTATGTTCACTTCAAAGATGGTTATGTGCATGCTAGATAAGTGGAAAAACCCGTCTTTAGGTTATCTAAATCGTCTTGGTGTGTTTCGAGTTCTGTTTACAATATATTTTTTCTACTCACTAAGTACATGATGTACTCACCCCCTCTGCTTTCCAACCATGCAAATTAATTTGGTAAGCTAAGATGCTCTGAGTGTATCATATGGTCTTCTGACATTTTCAAGGCATTACAGCACGTGGGTAGTTTTTGTTTTGTACTTTTATAATATAGTGGCTCATAAACTATTTTTATTAAGTTGGTTATGTTGATATATTTTATAATTTCGTAAATTAACTTTTGAATTGTTGTTGAGATTGCTCTTGAGTGGACTTAAAATCCAGAAGTTGTGGTAGAGTTTTAAATGTGAATATAGAAGTGCGTTTAAAAATGATTTATGGGTATTTTAATTGAGTTTTGGGATTTTTAAAATACAACCGTTATGTTGTTCAAATGTTTTCAAAGGATATTCAGTTAGCCTTACATAGTCGGGTTAAGGGTACCGTGAGTATCCTTAACTTGGGTATGTGGCGATTGTCATGTGCCTGATGTGGTTCTAGGTAGTGATAGTCATGATCGGGCATATGGCGTCACGATCATGACTTTAGGTAAAGCTCTTCTACCATGACCGTGACATGGGAGTCACAATCATTACCTAGCCCAAGCACGTCCAAATCTCTTATACTTCACCTATTTGATTTCCAACACTAACAAACACATGAACACCTTAAGAAACATATAAATAAGAATGAAACATGCTTTAAACCACAAAAACACTTAGGTCTTCTTTAGTAATTTTTAATGAAGGAATTGAAATAAAAAGTGGGAATGGTAATAAAAAGTGAGAATCAAAATGAAAGTAAACACTAGGAATGAGATTATAGAAGTTAATAGTTATACCAGTTTTTGATTTTTTTTACTTATATTTAGTTATTATATAATTGTTTTACATAGTTGATTATAATATTTTATCTTTTATATTTTATAAATAATTGATAAAAATTTAATTATTTATAAAATTATTAATTTTTAAATAAGTATGAATAAGTTTTACAATAAAAATAAAAGTATCAGTAAAAAATAATTATTAAAAATTAATATAAAAGATAATTTTGATAAAATATTATGATAATAATCAATATCTTGATAAAAATACTTGAACAAGAACAAAACACAAAACACAAAACACAAAAGCTATATTTATGCAACATGCAATAATGAGACAATGACATCTAACTTTATGGAATCAATTTAACTGCAAACATCAATCATTCAAGTTGTGCCAACATACTGATATATTCATTTGATGATTAAACACTTTGATTTGAAAATACATATTCATCAAAACAGTAACATCATATTTATTCACCTATAACACAACTATGTTAACTCATAGTACGCTCCAGTATACACTATTGACTGGATGGACCAACAATGTCTTGATGATGGCGTTTTATTTAAGAGTCTATACATCATACAATATGCACATAATTCACATTATAAATTCAATCAATCGAATACATATTCACTTATGCACATATATACATGTGCTATGTTCAATGCATGCCTAATGACTATCCTGGGTTTGTTTTCTTAATCATAATTCTCAGTCATTCACATATTGTCACTTGGACGTGTCTTGTTTACATTTAGGTTAATACCTTAAGTAGACTTGATCATGCTCTATTCATTAACCATGCATTTACTAAATATTTTTTAGCATTACAAATATTTCACATAATTCACAATTCTAATTCATTCATTCTTAATGCATTATTAATGTCCTTTGGAATACATTTGCATTCATATGAATATCTTCACTCCTTTAATACTCCTTCATTCTAAACTTAGAAGCATTGTTATCCAACGTTCTTTTACTTAAAGTATAACATCAATTATCAATCAAAACTTATCACACATTAAACCAACTTTTCCAACATCAAATTATGTTCATTTTAAACCTTAATCAAGTCTAAATGCATTATAGTTAAGTACCTTATCCTTAATTGGTTCAAAAATCAATCAAAAGAACATTTTCTTTACTTCCATGCCATTTCCATGATCATGCATGCCTTCCCACGATCATTGGATGCGTTATCCAAAAAACCCCATGCAATTCCATCATTCGTTTTTGTCTAGATTTTCTTAGGATAGGTTTCGGGTCAGTTTTGTATGGCCATTATGATATAGAAAATGAGGTTTATAGATAATATGTTCTCGTAACAAAATGTGCCTCTATGTCTTAAGTTTCTAATAAACTAAATTTCATGTGATTTGGTTTATTATTCCTAGAGATATATCAAAAATACTACAGACTATTCTCAAACGGTAACAAAATCCAAAACACGTCTTCAAGTCAAATTGAAAAACCACCCTTACAGTCAAAAATAAAATTATATTCCTTCAAAAATATTGTAGAAATAAGTATTTAGTTTAATCTAAAATTAAAATCACCCTATTTGGATATCTACAGGTTAAGTTATGGCAAAATTACCAATATATGTTCGGTGAAACCACTACAATTAACTCACATCTTACACCTTTAATGCCCCTTCACTATAGTTCATCAATTCACCTTCAATTCCACCTTATTAATTCCTCAATTATACATCAATTTCATGTCCATATCCAATTCAAAAATCATTCATTAGGTAACTTACAAATCAATAACTTCCACACAACAAAACCTAACAAAAATTATCATACGAGGATCATTTTTCCAGCACATATCATCACAATATCTCATGCATTTCATTCCAATTAAAGCATCATTCCTATACCATTTAACATGCCATAAAACTCAGATTGTTACTTACCTATTAGACTTTGAATTTAACAAAAAACTTTGGATTAAACCTAGTGTCCAAGCAAGCAAAATCAACACAAATTTATGGTGAAAGCAAGGTGATTTTCAGACAGTAAAAATGAAGATCACATTTAGCTAGTTTTCTTGGAAATTTGGTGAAGGATTTAGGTGTGGTTTTCATGCAACAAATTGGCTAGGGTTCCAAATTTTAGAGGAAAAGATGGAGCAATTTTGATGAAGGAAGTAAGAAAGGATGTAGAAACTTGGGTGCTAGAATTTGCCACATCAATAAGCTAGCTAGGTGTCATTAACTTACAAAGACATCCAAATGGGGTGATTTCAAGTTTAGATTAAAATAGGGACATATGGATATATTTTTCATGAGGGAATAGAATTTTAATTCTGTCTCTAAGAGTTTCAAATTTTGGCTTGAACTTGAGCTTTTGGGTTCTATCACAGTTTAGGTATAGTCTGTAGTATTTTACGTATAACGTACATAATATGACCAAATTGCATGAAATTGGTATCACTAGAAACTCAAGACATAAAGGCACAATTTTTTAGAATAATTTTTTCCTAAATCTTTCATTTTCCTTGTTAAAATGTCCATAAAAATTTAACCTGAAGGTCCATTTTGAGAAGGGTTGGAATGAAGCTTGAATAAGAGATAGTAAACAATCATACACAAGCACGATCATGACAGAAAAGGATCATCAAGGGGTTGCACGATCATGACATAGGAGGATCAACTAGAAGTGCATGACTGGGCATAAGCATGATCGTGACAGTGAAGGTATATTGTGGTTTGACAACTTTAAACACCCTTCACTCTTTTGCCATAACTTCTTCTTCGGACCTCTGATTGACTTGAAATTTGAACCACAAGCTCCTCACAGATTAAGCTTCCTCTCCACAAAATTTCATTGTCATATTAACTCATTAGGAAAGTATTGGTAATGACTGATTGATGATGTTATAATAATCAAGTGTATTGAGCTATGAACCTTAGTGCATAATTTAGTGATGAACTTAGAATAAATTTGTATTATTGAGGTGTAAAAATAAGTTCAAATTAGACATATATGAGTTTTAAAGTATGAATTATACTTTTTTGAATTATGAATGATCATGAGATATGAATAGAGGAAACATACCTAGAATAGTCATTGAGCATGCATTGAACATAACATATGTATATATGTGCACAAAGGAATAAGTATTTGATTGATCAACTTTTTAATGTGAATTATGTGTGAATTGTATGATTTTATATGCTCAAGTTAGACACCATTTGGACATTTCTAGACCATCCAGGCAATAGCATAAATTGGAGCGTACTGTGAGTCAACTTAGATGATCTTCCTAGGATTGATTTATTATGTTTAA